>VZTT01013932.1:14457-30198 GCA_013400855.1 Buphagus erythrorhynchus | reverse complement strand
GGCCCGGCCCGGCCCGGCCCGGCGCTGCCGTGCGGCGGCCATGCCGCCCTGCCCTGCCCTGCCCTGCGCAAACCCTCCCGCTCGCCGCGGCGACCTCTGCCCTTTTGTATCCTGTGACACTCAGCCTGTCTTTGTGCTCAAGTTTATCCATGATGGATACGTTTCCCTCCCAATCGCATATGCCGGGAGCCCGGCGGAGCGAGCAGATAAATTATTTTCAGCTGCAGGCCCGGGCTGGGGGAGGAGGGCAGGAGGGTGGCGGGGCCCCTCCGCGCCCTGGCCCAGCAGGACGGGGCGCAGCCTCCCACTGCCCCGGGAATATGCAAGGGGATGACTCTCGGGCCTCTCAGATCCTTTTTAAATGCAAAAGAATGTAGGAAATTGCCAGATCACTTGGTTAATCAGTGACAACTGCAGTAGGTGCACAAAAAGCCCGGAGCCATCGGTTGCACGGAGTGTTTTTTCACCGCCCCAGCGGGGTCGCCGCTGGCCCCACCTCTTGAACACCCGGGCCGGTTTAGTGTCAGCTTGAGAAGGGAATGTAATTGCGGGGAGATTTCTGGGTGACTGATGGCGACAATGTGACTCTTCTCCCTGACACCACCGCCCCGCTGGCCCTGGCAGGGCTTTGTGCTCGCCTGGCCATTGCACAGCCGTGGAGCGGCGAGCGCTCAGCTCCATGTCCCCATCCCACCAAAGCAAGGCAGCCATGGAGCCCAGACAATTTTCTGCGTTTTGTTTTTTTTTTTTTTTTTTTTTTTTTGTATTGGCTATGCTGCTGCCTTGTCGTGGTCAAATCTCATTAGGGGGTCACATTAAGCATGTTACTGCTCCCCTTTATGGAGTTATTTGCAAGGTTAACACCTCTGTCAAATGATTTGAAGAGTATTCCTGACATATTTTTGTGACTGCAATTGTTTCTCTTGCTTATCTGGGACTATTTTTAGATGAACCACCTCACATTTGTGTTTCAAACTCATGTTGGAAGAGAGGGTGGTCATACAATGAAAAAGGCCTCTTAAAATTCCTGGTTACGTAACAATAAAACTGAAGTATTTCTAGATTAGGCTTGTTCCCTCTTCTCTCACCTCATGTTTGTAATGTACTTAAATGTAAAAAAAATTTTTTTTTTTTTTTTTTTGTTTATTCCTTTGGTTACCTCATTGAAGACCTCCAAGTACATGCTCTAATATATGGCTCTAAACTTCCCTCTTTTTCTATTGATCAGGAAAGAAAAGGCATGCTGAGGCTTCTTCTGTAATGTTATAGGTGCTGACTTAAAACTAGCAGTGCTCCCATGTTAGAGCAAAGAGTTTGCAGCCCAACTGGTATGGTGAATGCCTTCATGTGATGTAACAGCGAGGCTCAGAGGGTTTGCATCAGAGTCCTCCTAAGTGATGCTGTTGTGGTCTCGTATCAGAGCTCCTGTGAACTTCAATGACGTAGGATATTGTTTCCAAATGTGTGGCACAGGCTGAACTCTGGGCTGGTCATTCCTGCATCAGCTGCTCGACGGCAGCAAGCTGCCAAATATTCCAAGGCTGTAGTGCCCTCAGTTGCCTCGGTGAAAGCCTGTTTTTGCCAGTGTACATCATACATTAAGGAAATAAAATCCAATCTGGCTTTTGCAGAATGATTTTATGAGAAATGTAGGATTTCATGGATTTCTTGGCAAAAAAAATGTTACTGAATATCATTAATGGCATTTTAGATGATTGCACATTGGCAAAACCTGTGACCTTTGAGGAAAGGCACCTAAGATTTTCACCCCCCCTTTCTTAATTTAACAAGAGACATTGATTGTCTTTAAGTTGCTGCTGCAAATTCTTGTAAGGATATTTTTCTGTGTAAAACTTAACTGAATTTTACTAAGATAAAGGTGAAACCAAACTTTTCAGAAATGCTTAAGTCATATTTGCTGATGCTTCCCACTAACTCAGAATATTCCTGAAGTGCATCAGGTCATTCTTTTCATCTTTGCAAGTCCTGTCTTCCTTTCCTGGGACGAGGGGGAACAAGATTCCTGCCATCCTTTGATGTCTGAACTATACGGACTTAATTTTTAACACAGCTGTGCCGTGTGAAGTGTATAGTAGGGAAGCATTCTAAGTGAATTTAAAAAAAAAAAAAGTCTTCAGGCACTCAGGAAACCAAATTTATTTGGAAGCTGCAGTCAGAAATGATGTTGCAATCACTTTACAGGTCTGGTCTTATATTTTGGCTAATCTATATGCAGGAGGAATGTACCATGCATGGCATCTGTGACCGCAATGAAAAGTAAGCATTAAGCACGTAGGAGACGAGGCATGCTTCCCACGGACACACACTTGCATAACTGTCCTGGCATCAGCAGTGCTGTGTGCTCAGTAGGTGAATGAGGTGAAATGTAGAAGCCTCACCAGCCATCTTTGCCCAATTTAACTGTCTTATTGTGACTTTTTCTATGTTTTCATGGTGTTACATGTGTTTATGAAGTTTTTGGTGAATGTTTTCTTTCAACTTTGTGAGTAAAATAAGGATGTGACTTTCATTGCTGTCATTTATGTCATGTCCTTCCATGCAGCAAATGCTTAAATTACTACCCCTAACAGCCAGCAGGAGCTTAGCAGTTTTGAAAAGCAGTTTAAATGTGCAATGTTTAAATGCAGATTTAGTAGTCTAATGTTTAATCCTACATTTTGAGGCTCTGGTCTCAAAATGACCTTTGGCATGGTGTTGTTTTTTAGCACGAAAGGTCTTTTTAGCCTAGTTTTTAAAATAGCATGGTATTTGTGGTGTTTATTGCATTGTATGTAATGGCATACTTCCATTATGTGAGTAGCTGGTTTGTTTGTGTCTGTCAAGTACTTCAGAGTTTTGTCAGAGGTATCAGCTAATAGCTGTAAAAATATAACTCTGCATGACACTTGTCATTTTGAGCCTGGAGCAGTCAGTTGCCTTCTCAACTTCTGTTTATTCATTTTATTTGCTGCATGGCCAAATGCTGCTGAATTTCTTCTATAGAAGTATTGATAGCTGAATCAAGGAACCTGTTGATTTACAAAATGTTCTTTTGAAAGGCAGAATGTGAGGAGGGTATGGAGGGTATGGGCATCTGTGTGCTGCCCTTGCTGCTTCCTGGTCTTGACTGCCTGGATCTGCTGTTTTGGGAGCAAAACTAATGAAGTTCAGGTTTTTAGTGTCTGCAGCCCTAGGTAAGTTATGTGTATGCCAGTTTAGTTCAACTTATAAAAGTGGGAAGCTGATGAAGACAACTGAGTGCATGCAGCTTTGGAATATTAGGCTGGACAATGGTTAACTACTACTTAAATTTGAGATCTAGCTGCTTAAGACTGGAATGTTGCAAACTGGAGTAAATGTAAGTTTTGTCTGTTGAGACAACAGGGTTGTTAAGCAATTGACTGTGTCCTGGTGGTTGGGCTCGCACCACTGCTTTGAACAGAAACAGGCTGTCTAGGCAGCCTTAACAAAATATATTAATTGACTCTTTAGGTCAGTCTTCTTGGAGCCATCTTTCATGTTCAGGAACAGAAAAGTGATAGATTTTTATAGCAGAACCTGTATAGTTTAAGATGGCAATAAAAATTCACTGTCTTTTCATACATTCGGACTTTTTTTCAGCTATCCACCTTCCTGAGGGCTCAGATACTCTTCCCTTTGTACCCAAGAAACAGTCACTGCTTCTGTGTATGTTGGTTTTAAGTTGCAGGAATGTAGAGAAGAAGATGTACCATCCCTTATTTTAAACTATTTAATTTAAAAAATGACTGTAAGCTGAGTTTATCACGATTAGTCTTGCTGTTAGTATGTCTGCATTTATGGGGAAATGAACAGTGGTGCTGAATGAGTATTTTAATTATTGCTTGATGCAGGCTCTACTTTTGTGTATTGGCTTTCTTTGTTTTGAAAGAAGCAGACATAGTTGCAACTTAAAATAAGGCTGTGACTGTTGTGACTTGCTTAACTACCTAGATGGCTACCCTGTTAGAATAGAAGGTTGAGAGGTTAGTAGGTAATTCCAATATTGACTGTTTCCTTATCAAAACATTGGTTAATTTATTTTGATCAGGCTGTAGCTGCTACTGTCTTTCATGCTTCAACAGCTGCTGTTAGCCATATATCACATCAGAGATGTGACTTTTATTGGAGAAAGTAGAATAAGGTTTGGCGAGAGCACAACTGACTGTTAAGGGCTGTGGTCATTAAATTTGGGGCTGGACTTAAATCTGAAGAAATATTCCTAAAATTTGAGACATCTTCTTTACTGTGACCTCACGTTGTGTTTCAGACATAGTAACTTTAGCATCCAGAGCTCAAACATGTTGATTCATGCCTCAGATAAAAATGCAGATCTAAAATCTCATAATAGCAAACAGCATTTTTGCTCTTAATTTTGATGATGGATTTGTTTGTTTACAAACTGATTCATAAACTTAAAAGTTACTTTTCTTTTGAAAGAGTGTGTGCTTAGGAAGCCAGGTGAGTGCTAGGCTCCCTAGCACATCTCCTGCATTGCAAGGGACAGTACTTAGCCCTAACCTGCAAATTGAGATGGTATGAGCTGAACAGAAACAATGTGTATTCAGTAAAACAAAACCCTTACCCTATTTTAATTTGAGTTTCTGGATATAGTAGCAGATCCAAGCTACTGTGAGCTGATGTTGACTGTCATCAGTGGCTGACTGGCCTGAATTTTATTGGATGCTTGTCAGCTGAAAAACAGTAAACAAAGCTGATTCAAATGCGAGCTTGATGCTTGTAACCTTGTTTCTGGAGATGCTCTGTTAGCTTGTTATAAAGTTTCATTAGTGCTTTAGGAGAGTGGAGCCTGCTTGTCTTAAAAAAATGGTTCTTTTAGCAGGCATGATTTATATAATAAAATGTGTGGAAATTCTTACATGTTTGTAACTGTGTGGCTGTTTCTAGTGGATGGGTGGGATCTACTCAGCTCCAGTTTGATATTGTCCACATTACATCAGTAGCTGGGAGGTAACAGTATCTATGTGCTCTGCTTCTTAGCATTTCCCAGCAAAGAGCCTGCTCTGTTAGATGCACACTGACGTCCAGCTTTAATAGCCCCCGATGGCAGTGAGCATCAGTGGTTGCAGTGCCAGAAGTCCTTGAGCAATCAGGGATCTTCACCATGACTGCAATCTGCTCCAAAGCAGTCTAATAGCAAAAGCTTCTTTTTGTGAAGGAGGTTCCTTCTCACCTTGTTGAAACTTCCTTATGGTGTGCTCTAATAAACTGAATGAGGTGGCAAATATTACAGATGGCTTCTGCCTAATAATGGAAATGAAATAAAACCAAATAGATATTAGAGATATGAAGATGGCTCATAGGAGTTTACCTCCAAGTGATTTAGGAAGTGTTAATATCCCAGCCGAGCACTAAAGAGATTTAAGAGTGTGGTTTTAAAGGTGACATTCAAATGCTATTTTAAGAGGAGTGATAAATGCTTGTGCCTTTTCTCTTGCCCTCTGCTTCATGCTGTAGAAGGTCCTCTTGACAGTGGCTACAAGAAGGGTAATAAATGTGCTGATATTTTCTCCCTAAAACTTGTCCAGGACAAATCACCTTCAGTCAAACAGTCTGGCCTGGCATTTTGTGTCCAAAGTGACTGAAGGCATCTCTCCTCCATGACAGAATGCAAGATGTGAAAGCATAAACTTGTAAATCTTCTTTGCTTTGGTTGCTGGTTAAGGGCAATTGGTATCTGCAAGTAGAGTCACCACTTAATTGCAACCAAGATACAAAAATAGTTTTATTTGCTAAGTGTATGGGCTCCCTTGACTATTGTCTTAAAGTTTATTTTGCATGTAAGACACAGTGTTTAAATTCTGACTTTAAGAGGAAAAGACAGCATTAGACTACCTTTGTTCATAAATGATGGATCCAAACAAATCTTTGGAGTTCTTGTGGGAAGAGCATGGGGGGACACATTTTGGATTAGACCAATCTTCCCTGTGGAAAATGTCAGTGAGAACTTTTCTAAATCTGCTGTTACTGTGTTGTTGTTTTTTGCTTTTTATTCCCCAAGTCCAAATGTGTATCTTGTTATATTAGCTTTTTGTTAAGTCCTTTTGCCATTACTAATTCTCTTGAGTGAGTATTCAAGTTCTGGAGCCAACAAAACTTAAGTATTCAGGGCTTCCAAAGTGCTGTAGTTGCAGTAGTAGCATGATAACCTGGAGATGAGTAATGAACTCCAATGATATTATTCTGTGTTACCATCATAAAGGAAATTAGGACAAGGACTGAGAAATCCACCCTATGATATGATGAAGCTTTTAGATTTGTTTTTCTTACACAAACTGAGCACAGAGTTTTGCTGAAATGGGAAGAAGCGTTGTGTCTTTCAGTTTACAAATTCATTTAATTAAGATAAACTGTGTTTAAAAAAAAAATTCCCTTCCTAAAGGCTGAGTCTTGGAGTTTGGTCTGTATTTAGTGAGTCATCTCTGTACTCATTTGAAAAATCTGTTGTGCATATAACTAACTTGAGTTCATCGTAGGACCGGGTGCTTCTGCTTGCTCATCTGATTACGCAGCTCAAGGGAATAAGGTTAAGGACATGCTGTTGGTAACTAGAGCGTTTTCAGGGCTTTAGTTCAGCAGATGGGCTGCTCGGCTATATTCATACATCTGCCTACCTGCTGTGGCAGCTGCTGCTGCTGCATGTTGTGTTCTTTTGTTCTGTTCCACCCAAGAAAGGAGCACTAGGAAGTGTAGTGAATGGATTAATTTAAGGTTAAGGCTAGTGTTTTGCTTGCTTCCTAACTATCATCGTAAAGCTTTGGATAAAGCTAATGAATCCTTCGTAATGTGAAATAGATTTTTAAGATGTGTTTCAGGGGGCTGAAACTAGCTAGCATTTAAAAAACAGTCAAGTATGTTTCCTTTATGTTATTTATTTCAATATCTTCTTCTCTTTCTCCCCCTTCCTCTGCTTTTTCTAGGAGCAGTAACCAGACTTTGCCTGACACTGCGTGGTCCAAAAGAATTAAGGAAATATGGAATGACATGAAGGAGATTAGTTGAGGATTAAAGGCTTTGAGGACAAAACACCTCACCGAGGTGAAGCACAGACTAACATTCTGGTTGTAGCTCCAAGGAGCTGTGTGCTGAGAAAAGATGGCAGATCCAGGAATGATGAGTCTGTTTGGAGAAGATGGGAATATTTTCAGTGAAGGGTTGGAAGGTCTTGGAGAATGTGGATATCCTGAAAATACAGTGAATCCTATGGGTCAGCAAATGCCCATGGATCAAGGATTTCCCGCTTTACAGTCATCTCTTCATCATCCTCCTGCAAATCAAAACCAGGCCAAGTTGACCCATTTTGATCACTATAATCAATACGAACAGCAGAAAATGCACCTGATGGATCAGCCGAACAGGATGATAAGCACTGCCCCTGGGAATGGTATAGCATCTCCTCATTCGCAGTATCACAACCCTCCAGTTCCTCAGGTTCCTCACAGCAGTGGTGCTGGTGGTCAGATGGGGGTCTATCCCAGCATGCAGAACGAAAGACACGGGCAACCCTTCGTAGACAGTGGCTCCATGTGGGGACCACGGGCAGTTCAAGTGCCAGACCAGATAAGAGCACCATACCGCAGCAACAGCAGCAGCAGCAGCCACAACCGACACAGCCGCCACAGGCACCCTCCGGACCCCCTGGGCAGGGCCATCCTCAGCACATGCAGCAGATGGGAAACTATATGGCTCGTGGTGATTTTTCAATGCAGCAGCACGGCCAGCCGCAGCAGCAGAGGATGAACCAGTTTTCTCAAGGCCAAGAAGGCCTCAATCAGGGAAACCCTTTCATTGCCACCTCAGGACCTGGCCACTTGTCTCATGTGCCCCAGCAGAATCCCAGTATGGCACCTTCTTTGCGACACTCAGTCCAGCAATTTCACCACCATCCCCCTACTGCTCTCCATGGGGAATCAGTAGCCCACAGTCCCAGATTCTCCCCTAATCCTCCCCAGCAGGGTGCTGTTAGGCCGCAAACACTTAATTTTAGTTCTCGGAGCCAGACGGTACCCTCACCTACTATAAACAACTCAGGGCAGTATTCTCGATATCCTTACAGTAACCTTAATCAGGGATTAGTTAATAATACAGGGATGAATCAGAATTTAGGCCTTACAAATAACACTCCAATGAATCAATCTGTACCAAGATACCCAAATGCTGTCGGATTTCCATCAAACAGTGGTCAAGGACTAATGCACCAGCAGCCCATCCACCCTAGTGGCTCACTTAACCAAATGAACACGCAAACTATGCACCCTTCACAGCCTCAGGGAACTTATGCCTCTCCACCTCCCATGTCACCTATGAAAGCAATGAGTAATCCAGCAGGTACACCTCCTCCACAGGTTAGACCTGGTAGTGCTGGAATACCAATGGAAGTTGGCAGTTACCCAAATATACCCCATCCTCAGCCGTCACACCAGCCCCCTGGTGCCATGGGAATTGGACAAAGGAATATGGGCCCCAGAAACATGCAGCAGAATCGTCCATTTATGGGTATGTCTTCAACACCACGGGAGATGGGTGGGCACATGAGACCAAATGGTTGTCCAGGTGTTGGCCTTGCAGATCCACAAGCAATACAAGAGCGACTAATATCTGGCCAGCAGCTTCCTAGTCAACAGCAGTCTTTTCAACAGCAAATGCCAACCTGTCCTCCCATGCAGCCTCATCCAGGGATACATCATCAGTCTTCACCACCCCCACATCCTCATCATCAGCCTTGGGCACAGCTTCACCAGTCACCACAAAACACACCACAGAAAGTGCCTGTCCTTCAGGTAAGCTACTTCCAATTAGTAGAAAATGTTTTAAATTACTGTAAATGCCTTTCAGGATGCACAAGAACTATGGTTTCAAAAGAGTTGCCTCTGTTCAACTCCCTTGTTTGTTATTAGTTATGTGGCTTTTTTGGTGTACAGAGGCTGAAGGTAAAATGAGGTTCAGGTATCCTTCTAACGTCCTTACGGTAATTTTTATAGGATAACATTATAGATAGACATATTCAGCTTGTCCTGTTGTTATATCACATTTTGGTCTATTTTTACTGTTTTTTTTTAAATACTGTTTTTATAATGTTGGCTCCTTTGGGGAGAAGATGGAAAGCACATGTGAGAATTGTCATTTAAACTATGAAATTTTTGTATTTGCAACTTGGAGAAAGAAGTGTGTATTATAATGTGTTTGTTTTGGCCAAACCAAGGTATTTTTTTTTTAAATCCTAAGGGAATGTTCTGTGGTTTTAAATTAAAGCTGAAATTGTTACACATGAAAAAAATTTCTGGCGTGAACTTCTTTAGCGCTAAGTAATGGAACTGAGAAGTGATGGGGAAACAGTTTTTGCAAGGAGAGGACAACAATGTGAATCAGTCTGAAATTAAATCTTCCAAGGCTCAAATGAAATGTTAAAGAGAATACAAGTTTTATTTTACTGAGGCTCTGATCTGCCAGGTTTCGATGACCATTGCTTCCATGTCATTTTTCAGTTAAAAGCTAAAAATGGTAAAACATCTTGATCCTCTGTAGCTTAATAGTTTTGGCTACTTGCTAGTATGTTAAGCTTCAGCTGAAAAGTACTTTTTGGAATCTTCACATTTGCCATTGTTTGCCTTTGACTTGGTCAGTCAAAATTGAAGAGGTTTGATACCAGATGATTCATCTGTGGTCAAGTGGTGCACATATCAAAGGTTTGCTAATTTTATTTTTTTTCTGATCAGTCAGTAATTAATGCCAAGTAGCTCTGCCCATAAATATTTGGAGCCAATTGTTGGAATGCAGTTGTAATGACACGATGCTACAATGCACTTAATAAATCATAAAAACAGCTGTCCTAGGCAGTGTCCCGGGCCTGTGCGCAAAGCAGCTGCTCAGCCGTCCCCTCCACTGCTGCCTGCCGGCTGCTCCCGTTCCCTGCTCCGCACAGCGTGAGCCGGCTCTGGGAATCAGATGTATGTGCTGCGGAGAGGCAGCTGACAAGGAGTGGTAGATGGAGCAGCTCAGCAGCTGGGACGGGCTTCCACATTCCCCATGGAAGAGAGGAGGAGGGGGGGAACCCTACGAGGGAGATTAGGGACTAAGCTGGGCAAGGGGAAAAGTGCACTGTCTTTCTCTGAGGGAGGAGGAAGCTCTCTGGAATAGGCAAAGTATATCTTGATCTTTCTCTTCCCTGCCTGCCTCAAAGCTGGTTTGAAATTTTAGATGCCTGTGTCGACCCTTCCTCTCTCTGCATCTCCAAACACGGGCTTTGTTTGGAGAACTTAAATTACAGTTTTTGCATGCACATGGAGTTGTGTGTTCCTATCTGAGAGAGCAGCTCTTGCCAATGCCTCCTGTTACCAACTACGTGGGTAAGCAAGATGAAAAGGAGAGAACTCAAGTATATAGGAAAAACTGAAGAGAATGAGTGGGTATTTGGGGAGGGGGTAATGACAGCACAGGGAAATCAGTACAGAAAGGGTAGAATGAGAAAAAGAAGTACAAGACATGTTTTTTACTTTGAAGATGAGAGCTGAAACATCTAGCAGAAAAAGATTGAAAGAAAATTGTAGAAATGGTAACATAAGACTTTTAAGACAGTAAAGGAACAAAACCCAATGTCACTAGAATCTTTCATAACCCGTGATGGTGGGGATGTGGGAGGAAATACTTGAGGTGGACTGTACCCTAAAGCGGTGATGTTCTCCACCAGCATTAATTCCTCATTTTCATCCAGTAAGCCTATTTTTGGCATTAAGAGATGGTTTGGGAGAAGAAAGTTTACTTGTAAAATGTACAAGCTTGTTAAATGTTCTTGGGACATTTGTTTCCCTTTAATCAGTGAAGAGGTTAAACACAGGCAGCTCAACCCTTAAATAAGCTATGCAACCTATTACAGTGCTGAACTCCAAATGAATAGCTTGAAGAAAGGTAAGTGCTGAAACGAAATAATTAGAGGAAAACCACATAACTCCAGTTATTTGATTAAAATCAGTAATTCAGACAGTTGTAGCAAGCCAAGTAACTTCTGTTAGCTTATTTCTGTTAAGGTTTTATCTGGTAAAAGTTACTGTTCATGTACCTTCCCATTAAGTAATTAGTTTGAGCCCTGACTGTAGTAATGAAACTCTTAACAGGCAGGCATTTCCCCCTTGAAAACTGTTTGGATGAAATGAGTATTGTTCAAATCAACGAAAACTTAACCCCTCTCCACCCCCTGGGGAAAAAAATGCAGATGTGCGAAACCCCTGCTCTTAAGCCTGAATACAGAGTTGGTAGCTCTCCTGTGTCATGGTTTTTCTTTCATGTCAGTAGGCAGAAAACTGTTAACTGAAGAGCAGTTATTTAAATGACTGGTTTGTTTTTATTTGTATAAAATGAATCAACAAAATTAATATAGTCAGTGAAAATGGAAATCACTATGTACTTTAAAATCAACAGAAGTCATCTTAGTAATTATTTCTCAGTGATTTGAAGCTAGCCTTATCATGGGAAGGCTTGTAATAGTTGTGGTTAACCAAATTACTGTTTTGTTTTTAGATATGTTGGAAGGAAAGTGAAGTTCTTTTGCTTTTAAGTTGATAGAAATTGCTGTGTTGATTCCAAGGCTTGTTATTTCTTTTTTTGTGTGGAAAACTGCAAATTATTTTGGCTGTGAGATGAAGCTGGTGATTGACAATTCATCTGGTTTTGATTAACAGCTGAAAACTAGGCATGTTTATTAGGACCATGTTAGCAGTGAGTTGCTGGCTTCAGTGGGGTTTGATAGATCCATAAGAACCCCTGCAGTCTTGGGACGTTCAGTCAGTGTGCTTGGTTTGTCAGGCCCTTCTTTGAAACACTTTTCACCAAAGGTTTTTGGAAGAGCCTGGTGGCCATGGGGTGGGAAGACTGGTTCTGCTGTGGCAGAGCAATCCACCAAGAGGCAAAGCAGAGAGCAGGAGTAGCTTGCCTGTTTTCACAGTGGAGGCATCTGTGTTGGGCTTGTGAGCTGGTGTTCTCCAAAATACTCATAAATGATCTGGAGAAGAGGGAAAAGTCAGATGGCAAAATTTGCTGCTGCTGTTGATACACCCAAAGCAGAGTACCAAATGCAGATGTGGTGAACCTAATAAGAATGAAATAAACTGATTAGAAATATAATAGGAGAGTCAATTGCTTGGCCATTAAGTTGTGTGAGTCAAGACATGGCCAGAGGAGGTTTAGATTAGATATTAGGAAAATTTTCTTCACAGAAAGGGTTATCAAACATTGAAACAGGATGCCCAGGGAAGGTATAAAGTTGCCATCTGTGAAGGTATTTAAAAGATGTATAGATGTGGTGCCTAGGGACATGTGGACATGCTTAGGGACACGCTTTAGTGGTGGACATGACAGTGCTGGGTTTGCAGTTGAACTTGATGATCTTAAAGGTTATTTCCAACCTAAATGATTTTATGGTTCTGTGGTGCTTGGGCAGTGAAATGGCAGGCAAAAGCATCTTCTTAGGAGCAGGTCTTGGAGTTAGATGGTTGTCTGAAAATGAGCCATAACAGTTAAAGAAATAAATCAGTAGGAATTGTAATAAAAGTAGTAGAGAACAAAATTAAGATTATTACCTGTATGTATGGTATGCTGGTGAGGCAAGTGCTGTGAAATTCTGTGTCCCTTCCTCAGGCCTCAGAAAATACAACACTTGAAAAAGTACGGGCGGGGTGGGGCGGTTGTTTTAGTGGGGGAAGGAAGGAGAGAGATGGTGAAAGCTAAACTTGTGGGTCTTACAGGTGCATGAAGAGAATGAATGTCAAGTAAGGGTTGTTTGTCACCTGTTTTTGTCTCCTTGAATTCTTTTTAGGTATTCAGCAAGTTGTCACGTGGTGAGTTCAGAACTGCACATTAAGATGCTGATCTCTGAGATGTTGCACAGAAAAATGCATCATCATTTGATAAACATAAAGGCACCACATTTGGCTCAGCAGATCTGTGCCATGCATAAGTGACTGAGAATTTGTTACTAGGCTGCATCTCCTGTGTGCATGTCTGGTTCTTACCCTCTTCCACACGCTTTATCAGAGGTGATATCAGGTTAGACAGGCCTTTGGAGGCCTAATGCTATGCAGTTCTTACATATCATTATTTTCAGAGCATTTTTTTTAGTGATAGAGGAAGTGTAGGAGGTTTTTTTGCCAAGAATAGGCTGTTCTGGGTGTGTTGTTACACACAACTTATTTACCCACAGCTACTGTGTGGGCTGAAGTTTCGAGTCGTGTTCATTAATCATGTTCCACAAATGCGACCTACATTATTTATGGTCAAACACAGGAGTATTTAAATGACAAACAGGTATGATATAGCCTCCATGCCTGACTAAATGGGAGAGCTCAACAGTGGGCATCAACAGTGTTGAAGGATTCTGGGTTGCAGTGTCCAGGTTCTGGTGGAGAAGGAACTAATTTTGTGTGTGTTACCGGTTCACTGCCAGGTTTATTCTGCTGGCCTTATTATCTATGGGCATGTGACTTTGCTTTAAATCATAACTCATAGCTGTGTTTGGTATGAACACATTCTTTTGAAATTTCCTGCCCTCCCTTGCAGGGGAGGAGGCAGGGAAAGTCCTGCTGAGTCACCAGCTGGGTCACCCCTTTCACAGGCCCTTCCTGCAATTTCAAACTCTGTGTTGCTGCCTCAGTTTAATTTATACTTGGATATACGTGAATGGAAAGGGATATTAATGAAAACTGTAATCAGCTGTATTGGTTTGATGCAATATTCTAACCTCACAGAAAGTAGAGATTAAATCAGTTTCTGCTGGTACACTAAAATGGAGTTGATTTTCACCTTAGTGTTTGTTTTAATGCTTGAGAATAATCAGAAGAGATTGACTCCTTACTGTCTTAATATGAATTATCTTTCAGTGTTTCCTGTAAGTTTACATAGTAGCAAATGATGCCACTTTGCATAGTTAGGATTATTCCCATAAATAATATTCATAAGCAATTTCCCACATCTCCAGAGAGACCTGCTGGCTTTTTAATCCCTCAAGTGTTTAACTTTTTGACTATTTTCCTGTTGATAAGCAGAACAAATACAATTTATTTTAAAAAAACCCTAGAAAAACACTATTGGATACATTTTGTTTTGATGCAGAGGCTATTTCACATGACTGCTAGCTGGTCTTTTGGGGTCCTATGTATGCTGCATGTTCAGCAAAGTCTCGTGGCTGCCTGCCCCTAGAAATTCTAGTTTCCTTTTTCAAGTATTCACAGACCTGCAAACCCGTGTATGTTGGCAAGATTTTTGAAGCTGCCAGACTAAATGGAATTAAGAACCCACTAATACTGAACTTTAATTAACTACAATTGTATATTATTTTTATGTGTAGATAAACATGAGTGTGTGTATATTTATATAATATATATGGAGAAAATGTAGGCAAAGTAAGAATTGTGGATAATAATGAGAGAGAAGAAGGGAAGAAAATCCACAGTATTCATATTAAAGTACAGGTTGATAACAGTATTTTTTTCTTAAAAGTTTACAGGCTTCTGCTGTATCTTGTTGAGGCTCTGAAGAATTCTTTTATTTAAGCAATATAATTAACTATAATTTTCCAACTTAAAGAAAAACAGCCCATAAAATCTACCTTTGGTCAGAAGCGTTGAAGTTATTTCACCTCTGTGGAGTAGAATTTTCTGTTATGCTGATAACTTGATCCATCTGTGAGTGAATTCCCATGCAGGTCTCTCAAAGGATACAATAATTATTATAAAATACTGTGTCCAACAAAAGTTCATATTCTAAAACTCCTCAGTTACATTCTAGTCTAACAGTTAATATTAACATATCCAAAGACTTATTTCTTCCTCATCCTTGAAAAGGCTATGTTGCTTTTGTAAATAAAGTACTTGTGGTGATTTTTCAGTGAATAGGCCTTTGGGCCAAAGATTTGTAGTTTTGAGGTGGTTTTACTATGAACTTTTTGGTCTTTTTTACTGTTGAAGAGGCACATGCTACTTCAAGAATACTTCTTCCCTCAGGTGCCATGATTTGACTGTGATGAAAATAATTTGTGCCATTAAATTATCTGCTCTGAAGTTTTGGGTAAAGCCAGTTTGTGGCATTAGCATAAAAACACGTTTCTGCATCAGCATAGTGATTTTTAGGTTTAGGAGTTACCCAACTTGTTCTTCAGCGTGGGTATTTTGAAAGTTTCTATGAGATGTAGGTGACCTCAACGTATTGTTTCCTGAAACCATTAGCATTTTCTAAGGGATCACCTAACTAGAAAAAATTTTAAATTTATGCTGCCTGTTTAGTACTTTAGTATTGTGTTCTTATCTGCTGCTGATGGTCACTTCCAGTGGGACTTGACAGCTATCTTACTTTCCCGTGGTTGAAGATGTTGTCCTAATTTGTATTTATTTGAACAAATTTAAATCTGTTGTTTCAGAAAAGCTTTTTTTTTGTGATTGAAAGCTGATATTCTAGTAAAAACTTTCATGTCTGTATCATCATCAGCCCACAGACTTACAAGGATGGAAAATCAGGGCAAATGAAAACANTGCAGGTGAAGAATTAATTTCCTACGTTTTTACAATGGATCCTTTTCCTGGAATTCTGTCCTGCTCTTTCTCATGGAATTTGAGGCATCCATTTATTTTAAGCCATCCTGCCCTTGCTTATATCTTGAATGCAAGTGTCACAAACTTGCATGAGTGTTCTCTCCTTTTTTTTGCTCTGTGGAGTAAA
>VZTT01013930.1:48287-62984 GCA_013400855.1 Buphagus erythrorhynchus | reverse complement strand
CTTATCTAGACCATGAGGGTTTGTGCTGCTAATAACAGTATTTTTACTCCTAGAATCACAGAATAATTAAGGTGGGATGGGACCTTGTGAAGTCACCTGCTTAAAGCAAAGTTCACCTAAAGTCAGACTGAACTGGTCAGGGCCCCATTCATTTAGGTGCTAAGGATGGAGGATCTATAGCCCCTCAGGGATCATTCCAGAGTTAAATCACCCTCACCATGATAACATTCCTCCTTAAATCTCGGTACAGTTTCTCATTCCTCAGGCTGGGTGCACTGCCTCCCACCCTCTTCAGAAAACTCTCTTTAAATGTTAAACCAAAGCAGCCCTATCCTGGCCTGTCACCCACCACTCCTTGAAGAAGGGATGGACATAGGTCTCACATCAACTTTGCTGATCTGCTTTCTTGGCACTGTGCAGCACATCACTTTGCCCACATCAGACCGAGAGAAAGGAAGGAATACAGATGCTTGCTCTGCCATGAGGGAGGACAGCCATCCAAAACTGTTGCCCCCTTCTTTTGGTGTTCTTTGGGCTACCTGGTCTTGCTGGTCTGGGACAGACCATAACAAGCCAGTTGGCCCATCAGATTGGTGTATTTGTTTGTGTGGATCACAGGTCATTAATCTCTACATTTACTCACAAGTGAAGCCAGCACCTTCTGTGCTCCCATCTCTGCATGCAAGAGAAAAAGGAGGAGGGGACCAGCTCAGCCATGGGCTGGCCCAGCAAGCCCAGACAATGCTTTAAGTCCAAAGAGCACATTTCAGGAAAAAAAGTGACAAAAAAAGTGCTGTCCTCCCCCAGTGCTGGCTGGCAGCTGTGGAGGAAGAACCGGAAAGAACTGGGAATGCAGGAAAAGAGCAATATTCATGTTTTTCCTTTTTCATTGTGTTGGTTGTTTTTTTCTTTCCCTACCCTGACAACATTTAACTGGAAATTGAGGGTCATCATCAATGTGCTTCTGGCCACTCCTGGCTGCAGGTGTGGGAGATGTACACTGGCTGAACGCCTCAGAATGATACATGCATATACTGGCTGTGAGAAGGGAAGCTTAGTTTATAATTTACTTACAAACTTTTTGTGCCTGACAGACTGATATCTGACAGACAGGCCATGGACTGTATATTAATTAACACTTCAATTTCAGAGCCACATACAATTCAGCTCTTGAAATATTCCTCACTTCCCTCCTCTCCTCAAACCCAGGGTACCCCTTGAAACAATGCTTACCCACAGAGTTCAGGAGGGGAAGTCTGGGGATGAGACAGGCTCCTGCAGTACTTCCTTGTACTTCCAGCCTTGGAAGGATTTTATGTAGCTTTTATGTGAATTTCGTGAACACCATAGGGACTGGGAGAGTCCAACAAGATTTGCTATAAAATAACAATGTATAAAATGATTTACATGTGCAGTGTGGATGAGAGCCAACAGAGCTTCACAATCTCAAGTAAGTCCAAGCCATCTTAGCCCTCTGCTTTGCCAATCCAGCACAGCTTATTTGCTTCTTCACCTGGTCTGCTTCTTTGCCTGTTTGAGATGGACTTGCCCCCACTCTGTGGCTCACAAAAATCTTTAGTCCAGAATAGGCATAAACATTTCCCCATAATTTAATGTAATTTTTTTCAGTTTCCAATGCTTTAGGAAGCATTTCTTTACCAAGAGAGTCAGACCTGAATTGTTGTATGTCCCTTCCAACTGAAACAGTACATTCTGTTCTGTCTATTGTATTCTAGTTTGTCTATTCTAGCCTATTATATTGTCTATTCTATTGTGTTTCAATGGAAAAGGACCTAAAATGATCATCTAGTCCAACTGCCTGACCAATTCAGGGCTGACCAAATTCAAGAATGTTTTTTAGGGTATTGCCCAGAAGCCCCTTCAATACTGACAGGCTTGGGGTATCAACTAATTCTCTAGGAAGCATGTTCCAGTGTTTGACCACCTTTTCAGTAAATAAATGCTTCCTAAGCATATTTGATTCTGTTCTAACTCCCTATAGGTTCAAAGAGAATGAAGCTCACGTATCTTGTTTTATGACTAAATTACTACCAATGCACAAATCAGAAGCTCTGAGTGTCATGGTGCTCAAGGCCTGTCTGTACTCCTGGGAACAGGTCCCTCTGAAGAACTCTGAAGGCTACCTCTCTGAGAACCCAGGACTAGGGATAGAGGAACCTGCAGGGAATGGGAGTAATGGGGCTTTCTTGTGCCATTTATCTGTCTTGCTCAAGATTCTAGCAAGAGATCCACACTCCTTTGCCTGCCACACCAACCACCAATTCCCAGTGCTCCCCCTTTCCTGGGCTGCTCAAAATCCATGCAAACTCGTGCAGTTTGATCTGCACTCCTGGGGACAGCCCACCCTCTCTCCCCTGACAGATGGACAATGCTTTCCCAGAGGTGAGCATCTGTCCCACCAGTGCTCCTGCCATGAGACTCCATTTGGGAAGGCCCAGGGAAGCCCTGGGTGATGGTGGACTGTCCCTTCCTTTCCCCAAGCCTAGGGGCTCTGGGCTTAAGGATGGTGGAGGGCTTGTTGTAACAGGGTCAGTGCACAGCTGCCTTTTACACAGATCTAGACAGTTTTGGCACGGTCCGTTGTAAAATGTCACGTTTCTCTTCCTCTCTGTATGCTCAATAGGCATCCATTATCCTGACCCCGCAGAGCCTGTCCTGATGTACCTCTGCCAAAGGCTGGCCTGGGAGCTCCAAGGGAACAAGAAACTCCCAAGCCTTATGTGCTGAAAGCAAACAATGGCACAAGGAAGAGATTAATTGGACACAAGAAGCAGGGTCTCTTAAGCGAGAAGTCTGAAGCAGCCTCACACCTGCCAGCAGCTCCTGCTGAAGCTCCTTCCCGCACAGCTCCCAGCCAGGAAGGGATCACTCACCTGCGGCAGACGCTGCCCACACGCGACAACCCAGCACACTTCCCTGCTCCAGGCTGGCAGCAGTGGTTTCTCCTGGTTTTCCTTCCACTGGATCCAGCTAACCAGGGAGCCCACGGGGAAAATCTCTTCCCTTCCCCTTGCAAGTGGCTGCCAAGACCCGGGTGAGGCTTCCCTGGCTGGTGCGGCGGCAGCAGCGAGGTCCGGCTGCAGCCCTCACCTCCTGCCCGGGCAGGTGCATTCCCCAGCTGGGTGGCGTCTGAGCAAACCTGCTGCTGCTCTTGGAGACGCTCCAGAGCCGGTGTGCAGGTGCTACCCCTCCCTCCCTCTTTCCTCGGGCAGGATCTGGCCTCTGGCCACACACCGATCCTGGAAGGTGCCTCACTTCCTCCCAGATGGAGGTGAAGGGGTGCCCGAGCCAGGGAGCAGCTCCCAGGCAGCAAGGTGAGAAGAAGCCTGCAGCTCGGCTGGCAGTGCTAGGGGACATTTAACACATCCGGCATGTATTTGGTATTAAATAAAGTAGCTCCTGCTCTACTGTATAGGTTAGGGCCACCCAGTCCTATCAGGGCTGGATCTTTCTATGGCAGAAGTTCAGGCAGGCACTCAAGTCGGGCAAGATGTCGCTGTGGTGCCATCTTCCCACCAAAAGGGAGCTGCAGAACCCCCTCCCTGGGAGACAGCAGCACCAGCAGAATTTACCATGCTGCAGAAGATCTGATTTTCTACTAATCCAGACCAAAAAAAGGTAACCATTTTGAGAGGAATGAGGAAAAAAAAAAAGGATTAATTTAAAAACTGAAGAATAGAAAAAGGAGTAGCAGGAATGTTGAAGTCTGTAGGGGAATGGGATTCCCAGACTGATCAATGTCCCCTCCTTCCTGGCCAGGTTTCATGGCAGCAGAAGGGATCATTACCGTTAGTCTGAGCAGCTGGAGAATCTCCAGGGAAATGCAGGAAGAAGAGAACGGGACTGAACAACAGCTCTTGCCTGGCTAATGGAAACAGAGGCTCAGTTAGTAAGTTACATGCTACTTTTTTATCAGGCTGTGAGAAGGGAAGCTTAGGATATGCTAATCAAATAGAAACCAAGTAGTGCGACAGGTTCAGGAATGTATCTGAGAAAAATTTGCTAGGTCTTTCAAGACTTGTGAAATATCATCAGTCCAGAGGATGTTGTCCTACATGTAAAAAATAAATAATGGTATGTGATAGGTTTTCCTATACAAACACCTTTGAACGATGAGCTTGACCCTATCCAGAAAAAACTGGATTTTTAGTTGGTCCAGTTAGCAAAGCAGTCATCTAAGAGGAACCTTATTCAGATAGCCATATAGTCATTTTAAAAAGTGGGCTGTAGTTTTATAAGGGCATGAAATGCTTACCAGCTCCTTTAGGGAGGTACCAAAAGGAGAAACAGAACAATGCAGGTCAAGAGAGGATGAAAGCAGAAAATGTTTTTGCACCTTGAGAGAATTCAGAAGACCATTAGCACGCAAAACCATAATTCAGTTACAACTTAATTCTAAAACACTTATAGAGTGTATGTGTGGGAGTTTGACCTTGGTCTGCTTTTCCCAGTATAGAAGGGGCTTGTACATCTATTTTGCTTCCAGCAGGTCTGCTGAAGTTTAGGTTGTAGCACTCTTCTGTGCCTGATGTTTAATGCTCCCCTATACAAGCAATGTTTTACTTGCCCCTTAGCCACTAAGATCAAGTTCAAAATCCTCTTCAGCCTAGTCTGGCTGAAGAGACTACCTAGGCTTCATCTGACAGGCTGTGTATTGCCCTTAAAATTTCCTAACAAGGGTGTCATAAGGGCATATTTTTAAGCATATCAGTCACCATTTAGAAATAATTTGCTATCTAGATAGGCATATTAGGAAAAGATTCTTCATTTTCAGTTTACTGCATTTCTCTAAACCACAATTATTAAAGCAGTGTGTTGTATGATTCTAGCACTCAATTTGTCCTGACAGAGAGAGGGGAAAATTATACCACATGAGAACCTAGCAAATTAAAATGGGTGTGTCCTGAAAATTTTAGAGGGAACTGGTTTCTAAAATATTTACTAATTACATTAATTACATCCTCTTTCTGTGCAGGAAGCATCAAGATGATTATATGGGGAGGGTAGGAGGAAGAAAGGATGTTAAGCTAGCCCATTAATAGACCATGAACTTCTTCCTTTTGCTCCTGTGAAACCTATGCTCCATACAGACAAAAGATGCAAAATGGGAAAAAAATAGACTAAAGAAACTTAATTCCACATTCATGGACAAAGCACTCAGCTGAAGTCTCCAAAATCACTGGAGCTCATGGAACCATCTATTTTGCCATAGTGTTACCCTGGAAATGAGCCTAATATTCCTGATGGTAATGCAGCTTACATCTTACCCAGCCCTGGCACCACCTTCTTCTGTATAATATTATTAGGAGTATATAAAAGCACTCATCACTTTTCCACTACTCAGGATAGGAAATGAAACAGTAACATACTGGCTGTTGTAATAACAAATAGTTCCATGTTCAACCAGTAGCTCAATCTTCTGATATATGTGAAATACTCCTCAGTGGGACAGTGTGTCATGCATTGACAACAAAAGATGAAAAATTTAGGGTTTTTCCCTCCTCATTATTAAAGAAATTACTCCCTGCATTTTCTGTGTATAAGTACTTTGCAGAGTGACTTATTAGGAGAATTTCACTGAAAAACTAATGGGTTTGTGGATGTTGAAAAAAAAGACAAATAAAAATCAATTTATCAAAGTAATAGTAGTTATGACATATCTCTAGACAGGAGGTAGAGACCTTACCAAGGGCTCCACCTTGGGTGTGCTTGAGTCAAAGGTTGCCCTCACAAGGTAATTGATTGTTAATCTGTGACTAGATACCTGCCTGGAATAACAATGACATTGGCCTTAAGAGCAGCAGTCCACTGTGTGGACACAGGCAATTTAATACTGGAAAATAAAAGGCTGATGTTGAATTTTGCAGCACAGTGACACCAAATTAGAATTCTAGCAGAAAAGGCTTACAGTTTGACCACCTCTTCTGAAATAGCACACATTAGTTTTCAAGAGAAAGATGAATACCTAGCATGAAGGCACAAAGATTAGTCTTACACTAACACAAATTTATTTTTTTTTTTCCTTTTGGCTCCTAAGTCTCAAGAAAAGAGCAGATTTCAGGAAAGTAGAAGTGTTCAGAGCACTGATTGTTCCATAAATGCTTCTAGTGGAAGAGTATAGGATCATATAAGTCTACTCTATGCTGTGGCATTTCTGATCTTGCCAGGAGGATATAATAATATAAGGCATCCTTGAATCACGTCAGTGTTGCTTTGTCTTGTGGCTTCTTTCCAGATTCAGTTCAGGAAGATTTCAGACTGAAAGAGGCTGAACCTGGACAGTTCAGGACTTGCCCCTTCTCCTGGATTTGGTCTCGCAGGTATTGAATTTCTAGCTGCTGCATTTCTATGATTTTTTCACTTTCCATCTCTGGATTCAACCTCAGGACATCTGGGCTGGACAGAAGTTCACTGGAGGGAGCTAGAAGATAAAATAGAGAGGACATAATACAGTAACAAAGGTCCAGCTCATACAGTTCTTTGGCATGAACAAGGGAAAGCATCTTTCAGGGCTGAAGGAGTAGATCTAAATAGTAAGAATCTGCAAGATTTAGCAGCTTCTACAACTAACATTAAAATGTAACAGGTACCGCCAAGCAGACAAGTTAGAATGAAACACAGACAGTAATAGAATTGTTCACCAAGGACACAAAGGGCTTCTGCCCTCACTACTAACAATATGGAAAATATACAAGAACTATTCACCTTTGTCTTGAATTGCCTTTTTGTTCTTGTTTAATCTCAGTGCTGACTGGAGGTTGTGCACCTGCGCGTTGGCCACCCTCAGTTCTTGCCGTAAGTCATTAATTTCCTTAATCAGACTCACATTTTCCTGCAAAAACAACATGCTCTGTAAGGAAAAGCACAGGTACTATCTGGCTGGGCAATATGTATCTTCATATCTTTGGGAAAGACACTGGACAGTATAGAATCAGTATCCCAAGCAGAAGGTGCTGGGCAATCAGGAGAGCACACAACATTTCAGGTAAGGCCACAGTAGATGTGACACAGAATATGACAGTGTTCAAACCATGTTAGCTCAAGAAACTAATATTTGTTTTGCTTTTCTGACTGCAGCTGCACTCCAAGCTATCATCTTCCTTGCGAATTCCAAAGGGGAGCTCAGGGCCTTCCTAAACTGATCCAATTAATTCAGAATTAATTCAGAAGAATTCCCAGCTCTCCCTCCAGTGTGTATTATTTTGCTTTTCATTTGTCACTATGTATTAGTTCACTTAAATTATTTTTATCTCCTTGAAATTATTCAAAGCCCTCTTCATTAGTTCTGACAGACATCACTTTTTTACACGTATATTAGGAAATATATAAAGCATGTGGAGACTTGAGGTACCTACTGCTAACATGCTGTTATAAGATAAAGTTAGCAATGTATTCATCTTTTGTTCTTTTTTGTATTAGTCAGTTTTCAGCCCATAAAAGTTCAATCCTCTACTTTTTAGTAGCCTACCATGAAGCATCTTGCTGAAGGAGCTGTGAAAGTGTCAGTAAATGTCATTTACCCATTGTTGCAACAGGTTCAAAGACTTCAGCAAAACCAGTATGGGTTAATACTAGTGAAGGATGATAACACTGCTGCTCATGATTTAGAAACAGGAGCACCATTAACTAAATATTTCTTTTCTGTATTCAAGAGAGTGAAGGGGAATTGTATATTTGCCTCTTAACAAGGACAGTGAAATACCTAACCATATCAATAACTAGGGCAATTGTTAAACAGCTGCCAGCATACTTGAACCAAGAATAGCAACTATTTCAGCTACCTGTGGTGTTTTTTCAGAACTTTTGGAACACAGTGGCAATATTTTAAAAAGATAGATGGCAAAAAGACATATTTAGGGTACCTCACAATACCAGTCTCAAGCAGTAGGGAACCCGCTAAAACAACAGGAGATAAGAATAAGGATGAATGAATTTTTCCCATGAAAATGGTGTCTTCAAATCTTGTTTTTTACTTTTGTTTTAATGATTATTTTAGTTGATAGAGATAATTATGTTGCCACAAAAGATTGTGCAAAGCATATGACTCAGTTCCTTCGAGTATTCTTATAAAAATGTTGGCACCACACAGCTGCAGGCTGGTCAGTAGTGAAGTACAAAGCTCACTGCACCTCGCAGAACTCAAGGAGTTCAGGTTGGCAGCAATAGCTCAGGGCACGTGTGTGGCAAGATTATCAAGACTCCACACTAAGGCAAGTACAGCAGCTGTGTTTTAGTTTCTCCTCAGCTGAAAATCACTGACTGGAGGAAGAGTGTGGGATTCAATAAGATCTGAACTTGTTGGTCAAGAAGAGTCACTCTTGCAGTGGTTATGTTGGACTATAAATGCAGCAGCAGTTGGTGTGCTCAGGCAGCTCTGGAACTGTAATATTTTGTTGAGTCTGACTTGTCTAATTCCAGCCTTTAAATACAGATGAAATTTTACACTATGCATTTATTCCAGAGCTTGATCCTGAAAGAACACATGAAGAGAGTAACTTCCAATAATCAGTCAAGGTAATTCTCTTTTGACCAGCTTTCAGGGTTGGGTCATAGCATTTCCCTTTAGGTGTACTTTAGTCATGAGCACCTTCAAAAGTTCAGTCCAAGTGATTACCTGCTGCTGTCAAATGAAGATCTTGCTTTTGGTCTATCAGAAAATATAATACAGAGTATTTTTGTATGAAGCAGTCTGGGCTATGTAGAAATGTCTTTGGTTTGTGTTTCGTTTGCTTGGTGCTGAAAGGCTGTTGGTTGACACTGATAATATTTTCCTGAAGAAGCCTTCTCTCCAGAGAGATTAGCCTTTAATTCAGTATTTGCATTCTGACAGAATGTTTGCACTCCAATACAACGTCACAGAATGGATTAAAATAAATGTTCATGGGAAAACTCATTGTCACGGGATGTTATGGCAAAGAACCAATTGTTTCAGAAAAGAGACTGATCAAATGCATGGATAATGAGGCCATCAGGTACAATGACACATCATATGGATGCAATCTACAGTCTAGGAAGTCCCTACAGTGCTGACTGTCAGAGACAGGTAGGACATATAGAAAATTTCATCCTATATGGGCTTCAGTTTAAGTAGCACTACTTCAAGGTTATTCAGTGTCTCTGTTTTTATGTATCCAAAGAAGCCATTACAAATACAGAAGGCTGGAGGAAAAACTAATAGTTGAGTAACAGGCAACTTGTCAACTGGTAAGAATAATTAAATTATCTTGACAGTTCTAATCATCTGTTGCAGCAGTCACTAGTGGAGTGTACCTATGAATAATCTCTCAAAGAGGAGGGCATAGCTCTGAAAATGTAAGCACAACTGAGGAATAATAGAGATACAGAGCTAGAAGACTGTTAAGATGTCATTTGCTTTTTCAAAGCAAATCCTCACAGAAGTTTGTCTAAACTAGTCTTAAAAGCCCCTGTGAAAGACTGGAAGGCCATGATAATTCCTGCTGGCTGTAAAATCTCATTAATCTACTGGACTTCAGAGAACTGCTTTTTCTTTGAAGAAACCAGGCTGGTTAGAATCTTTGATATCTTCATCTTCCAGATGTTTTATTAATTTGGTTTTAATCATCATTTCATGTTAGGCTTACTGATCCAAGACATCAAGTATTATCATTATGAACACCATCTGTCACCCTATTCCAGTAAGGAAATTCTTCAGGTTATTTTCTGAACCCATCTCCTTTTGTGCCAAAGGAAACATCTAACTCCCAGAAAGAGTAAAAAAAAAATTAAAATAGCAGCAGGGAAGAAGATTGCTGCTGTCTAGCCCTGAAGAAGCAAATTATGAATAAATAGCAAACAACAGATGACTTAGGAGGGGACTGAGATTTTATGATCCTGAGGAAGCATAATAAAGTAACAATGCAGAAAGGGCTACTGAGAGGAAAAGGAAATGCTGACTGAGCAGAAGGAGATCATGTTAAGGAGAGACTAGAAAAGCTGTCCTCCTAGGATGTCTGGTGTGGGGCTCTAGGTCCTCCCACTCCAAATGAAAACAAATTGGATCTTTGACCCCAGCAGTCATGAGTTTACTTTGCTTGGTAAGAAACAAGGATTCTGAGCAAGAGATCTTAGCACAAATAGACATATTCCCCACATATTTCTGAATTTCCTTGAAAATTCTGGATGTGAAAAGCAGAAAGTTCGTCTGAGTTCACATCAGTAGGCATGGGACTAATGTGACAAAGAAGGGATTTTATTTCTTTTCTTCCTCCAAAATTACTTCCTAAACATTACATAGCAGATACAGCTTGACACCCAAACAAGGGCAAATTGACTATGATGGCAATTATAAATACTGTTTGAAATAAAAAATAAGTACATTAATTTCCTTAAAAACATCCATGCAACATAAGTTCCCTATCTCCTTTTAGGGAGTGGGAGATAAACAAAAGTATCTACAAAACAGCAGCCATTTCTGACTTCAGAGATCTTGCTCTTTTCGTTCAGAAAAGTTAATAGAAGCGCTTGAAAAATTTAGGAATTTCTGTCAAGAAAGCCAACCAAAACTATTTCAAAGTCCTAAGAAACCGTAACAGTAAGGTTACTAAAGTCTCTTCTGTGCAGCCACTTCCTTTGTTCCCCCTCCATACCATAAGGAAAAGGCTTTTTACCTGCATGATGCGCATGTAAGCAGTGTGGTGCATTTCCTTATCCTTCATCACCTTCTTCCTTAAAACTGTCAAATTCCTCTCATTATACTCTTGCTGCTTCTTTAACTGCTGCTGCAAATCTGCATCTTCTGCTTGAGCCCCCACCTGAGAAGGCACAGCATGTTGCCTCAGTAATTACACTACCAGACCAAGTCATGGGCAAGGAGAAGGCAAAGGTCCCGACTCACCATGTCTGATTGATGCACATACTTGGTGTAGAGTTCACAGATACTATCTTTCATTTTTCTAGGATGGTGAATGAAGCTCACACAATGATGAAGATCTGCCTTAAATCGTTTGATTAGGGTTTCCATATCTTGTTTCTGCAAGAAGGATGTAGTCACATTCTTATTTGGTTCATCAGAACACTCCATCGTGCAATTTTCTACAAAGTCTAGTAGAACTGGGGAAAACTCTCATATACTTTCTTCCACTTAATTAAAAAAAATTAATTAAAAACTCACTGGGAATGTGAGCACTATGTGTTGAACAGCAGTGATAGATTTTAGGAGTAGTAATAAGCCAAGACACTTCTATTAGGTAATATCAGTGCCAGCCTCCAAAGATGTCATCTGAAAAACAGAGTTGGAGGAGACCCACCAGGATAATTGAGTCCAAGCCCTGCACAGGACATCCCAGGAGCCACATGATGTGTCTGAGAGCATGGTCTAAATGCTGTCCTACCTTCTTATTTAGAAACAACACACCAACAGTTAAGAAGAGAAGGCAAGGGACAAAACATATCAGACACATGCATAGCTTGCTGATTTCACATCAGGATTGCCTTCTCATTCTCTCTTGGTTTCTGCCAGGCCTCTCTACCTGCTTCCTCACTCATGCACCTCCTGCTAAGCTCCTTCACCTGCCAGTCCCTTTTCCTCCTTCAAGTCTGGTATGTTGTCAAACAAGAGGTCCTTGGCTCCTCCATTAATGAGACCTTCCTTTATGTCATCCTACTAATGCCTAGGTGGTATCCTTCAAGCTGCTCCTGTTTAGGCCAAGTGTCCCCAGATTTCAGGCTTGGGCAGGGACAAGTAGTTCAGCATTTGCCTCACTGTTCTGTTAAACTCAGGACAATATGTGTTGATGCAAAAAATATCTGGATTTTTTTTTAATATGAATGCTCTAAGTTGGTTGCAGTCTTGGAAGTTTTGTATCTTTGTCCTCACTGAGCAGAGACTCTCTTGGTCCTTGGACACAGCACCCTTGAAGTAACTGTTTGCTCAGATTAATGCTTCACCAGTGTTCTGTCCCCACCAATGTCATTCTGTGGGATCTGCAAGGTGGGGGTACCCCATACCTTTTCCATCTCTCTGTGCACCTCACGAGTAGTTGCCTTCTGTTTCTGTTGCAGTTGTGTGATATTCAGCTTCAGCTCTATGCTCTCCTTGCGGAATTGTTCCAGCTCCTCCTCCATCTAAAAGGAAGCAGGAGGAGGAAATCAGGGCTGAAAGGAGATGTGAAAAAACAACACATAACAGGAAAACCAGAGACTGGAAATACAGACATGAGGGAATAGGTCCCCCTTCAGGCTGAATGACAACATGAGAAACATCAATTTTGTAACAACACTGCCCTCTGTCAGAATATACAGAAACGACAGAAATTAATGTCCAACTGTTGAGTCACAGTAATTTAAATTATGTAATACCCCTTAAATTACTTGAGCTGAACAGGAGCTCTGCCATTCCATCTGAATAGAAATGGATGAGGTGGAAATGGACAGTCAATACTGGAAAGAGTAAGGGCAACAATAACTATAACCTGATACTGAAAAGAAACAAATGGATTGAAAACTGTGGTACATATGCAGAACACACAGGAAAAACCAATAAGGGTACTACATCATTTACTTATGGCACAAGATAGTGACCAGAAAAGATAACAGGGATTTCACCTTGCTAGTCTGAAGTACATACAAATTGTTCATTAGTTTCCATTTTATTTAAAAGACTATGCCACCATAGTCCTAGTTTGGCTGAGCTAAGGATACATCTATGCAAGATCATAGTAAGTTTCTATCATAAATAAGTTCCCTCAATGAATTTGCTACATGCTAAGTGTGAATACATTCAAATTTCTCATGCATCAACTGATGAATATCTTTTTTCCATGTACCTAACCCCTAGCAGAGTTATGTTTGCATAAATCTGCAACATTTCCGAGAGAAGAAATTTACTCTCTTCCACCAGATCAGTAAAAGGAGTGCCTAGCAAATGCTATAGGGTGCATGGATGGCAACCACATAAGGATAAGATCTACTTTTAAGCAAAATCTAGAATTACACACAGAAACTTAAATAACTATGTTGATCACTGGTAGCCTGTGATAGAAAATTAAATAGCAATTGTGTAGAGATATTTTTATTTAGCTGCACGAATATTGAATAAGTGCTGTGTATCCTTGAAAGAAGTCAAGGAACAACCAGGGTGGAATCTTTCATGGACTTGTTGGGTCATCTTTGTATTTAGACAATAGGCTTAGTAGCAGAGGCCAAATGAGAGTGTTACTCACCTCACTGATCTGTTTCTTCATTGTCTCAATATCATTTTCACGTGACTCTATTTGCTTCTTAAACTCCTCTATTCTGTAACTCAGTACAAACTTGAAATTTTGCAGTTCCTGATTTTTCATTTTTAGATCATTTATATGCTTCTCCTGGAAGAAATAGGCACAGAGATCTGAATCAGACCCAGCACTCAAACAGATCCCTAGGACAAGGAACAAATATGGAAGAGGCAAAACCAGCAGTCATAGATCTTGTGGAAGATTGAACTCCAGTTGCAAATCTACAGGTTAGTTGGGAGGGGGCAAATAATGCTGAGCTATCTACAGATCCTAGAACAGGAGATGAGAAAGTCAACATCCTGAACTTGGGCTCCCCAAGAAAAGCTTAGAATGCCAACTAAAAACCAAAATCCCAAACTGGAGATCATAAATTCCTTAAGTTGAAACCAAGTTTCCAGTCATGTGATACTATCACAAAAAATACTATTAAAATAAATATCTCTATTTAATTAAAGGAGGTGATTTTGACCTCATCCAATTGTCCACTTTCTCACCTTCTCTAGGATAGTTTCAGTTCTCTCTTTAATATCTGTCTTTAGTGCCAAGATGTCCTTTCTTAGTGATTTAATGATGTCTTGCAGCTTCTGCTGTTCCAGTCTCATTTCCTCAATATCCCTGTTTCGGTCCTTGAGCTCTTTCTGTAGGCTGTTCAACTAGAGAGGCAAAGTAAGAACTTAACAGTCTCCAAAAGCTGTGCACAACTTGGTTCTCCTATTCTATAGGATACCTTGTAGACAGTGTGGGATAAAGGATATCAAATTAAGATATGATGAAGGAGCAGCACATCACTTAAATGCCTGTAACTCAAAAGGGGGTTGAGTATCTTTTTTTTTTTTTTTTAATGTATATTCTGACAAGAATACCTACTGCACTAGAAGGAAGGAAGGAAATTGCATCCAGCAGCAAGAAGGTTATGGATATTATACCTAAGCATCAGCTGCAGATAACATTCAATACCACATATTTACAGACTAGATTAATGGACTAAATTGACATGCCATTAATCACATTCAATCTTCAGTTATAGGTTTTCTTGTGCAGGACTGATACTAGCATAGAATAAAAGATACCCTTTTATTCATGACTCCTATTTCGCCTTTCAGTTGGATGTTGGACTCCTTTTCTTCCACGAGCTGTCTCTCATACTTGTCTTTGAGTTCCAAGATTTCTTTGTCTCCCTCTTCATAAATTAGTTTCTCCATTTCTTCATGTACTTCAATCTGCTTCCTCATATTCTCCTTTGCCTGCAGTTAAGGAAAACAAACATTAGAGAGGGCAAGAGAAAGAGAACAATAAAGGAGAGATATAAAAGGTTATTTTAAACTGTGTTTCTCCTGAGAGAATCTATGAATCTATGTTTAGTGGAATATTCAATTGCAGCAATATCATCTAAGATAACATTTTAGTGGATTAAAGTACATGAAGAAATGGAGAAACTAAT
>VZTT01013930.1:24822-44450 GCA_013400855.1 Buphagus erythrorhynchus | reverse complement strand
TTTATACCCAAGAACTACTTATCAAAAGATCTGAAGAACCACAGAAAAAAACCCAGCAGAGATAAAACAGAGGTAGAGGAATCCACAAGAGTTTAAATGGCTTTCTCGTACAAGGTTAGGTTCTACAAAAGAGAGGAAAAATAGAAAGGTTAAAACTCAGGTTATTTAGACAAAAAAACCAAACCACAATGAGACAAGCCAAAGAGTCTGAAAAAAATACTTGAAGAAAACATTAAAATGCATAATTAAACCTCCTCAAAAAATGAATATCAAAAACCTACTGGAACAATTACAGGTGCAAAAGACAAGAGAGGTATAAAAAGAGCACTTGAAAATTACAAACTTGTAAAATACTACAACTAATAAGTAACTTGGCAAGCTTTCATACTGAACTCCTTTATGTGGAGTCAAACAGAAATACTGCTTGAAGGGACTATGCACAACTCGACAAAATAAGCAGTAACAAATCACCAGAACAGAACAATATTCACCCAAAAGCTCAAAAAGAACATGAGGTTGACAGGATTGACTCATGTGATATATAATCCCTTACTTCGAGTTTTTTACTGCCAGAGAAATTACTACTGGATCCCTTACCTTATACATCTAAAAGAAGTCCAGAAATATAACAAATTACAGGTCAGAAATCCAGTGTGTGCATCAGACAGATGGACAGAATAGCATTAGCAGACGCAGATAAATAAGACACAGGGAAGAATTATCATAGCCTTTGCTTTTCAGGGTAGTCCTGCTTCATGACCACAAAGAAATCAATAAGCACATGAACAGAAGACATCCAGGGAATATATCTTACTTTTATTTTCAAAAAACATACAAGAAACCTCAGCAGACATTTTTAAAAATCTAAGCAGATTTTTAAGGACATAAGGAAGGCAGCATTAAGGAGAATGATTATTAGATCCTGCAGCAGCTGCAGCCTTATATGGAAAGGAGCTTTTAAAGCACAGTGCCATTTCTACTACTGATCCTCAGTCTCAGGCAGTATTTATTGTGCTGATTTTATGTGAAGATACTTACAGGCTACCTAGGAGAACTCTTGCATCCCATACTTGACTCAAAGGTAGTTTCATGCTTTATAAATATCAAGAATATCTCAAGCTGGAAAGGAATGATTTCAGATGCTGTATGGCATTTCTACATACGTAATGGAAGGTTGAATTCAATTCTTCAGTGAAAGATTTCCTAGTATTTTGTTCTGCAACATGAATCATACCTGGTGTTTAGTTTTAAGGGAGTCTATTTCCTGAGTGAAATTCTCTTCCAATGCTTTTATTTTTCCTTCACAGTACAAGTCCTTGAGACGTAGCTCGTAATCACTTTCTGTCTGTAGATCTTTCACACAAATCTGCAGGTCTAGTATTGCCTGACTCTGTTAGGACATGGATGAGAAAACAGGTTTAAGAGAGAGAATATTTGCCATTAGCAACAGCTTGTTAAGGGTGTTTTATTTACATGGACATATTACGAACAACAGCCTTTACAGAGAATCTTCAAACAGACGATCAAGAAGTTCTAGAAGTAAAATTCCTTTGCTGTCTTACAAGATGGTTTATAGAAAAGCACCTTTTGACTTCTCTACTCCATTAAAAGTGTTTTCAAGAGATTGAGGAAAGTATTAGAGAAAAATCTAATCCACACTTGCTGTTTATACAATGTTGTTTGCATATTGACAAACCACTGCAGCAACTTGCTATAAACTCTTTGACCAAAGCCGTGCAAGCCATATAGGACTGGCTGGTAACATGCATTATGCAAATGCAATTCACAGAAATCCTATGATTTATGTTCACAAGTTGCTCCTCCTACCTTCTCGTCTATATCTGATCTCATGATCAACACTTCCTCAGCATACTCAAGTTCCTGTTCTCTTTTCATTCCCCCACCTTCTTTATCATGCACTTTCCAGATAAATACACAGCCATCCTCTGAGGCAGTCAGTAGAAATTGGTCATCACTTGTAACTGTCATCTTAGAAGGAAGGGACAACAAGATAATAGATGAGACATGGAAGAATGGAGACAGTTTCATTTTACACCACATTTTTCTCCCCACCCACATACACTCTTCATTTCTACCCCAGAAAGTCAGCTGTGGAAATAACAACACAGTCCCACTACCAACATTTTGATTATGCCTCCTATTCCTGTTCCACATTGGTTGAAACAACAAAGGGAAGGGAAAGAATATGTTTAGACACTGGATCTGCTTCTGGTCTCAAAGCCATAGGAAGATTTTTGAAAACCTGAAATAGAAAAGATCTTCTAGACAATTATAGCACAGACAGGCAATTTGTATGACAATTCTGAAGGTTTCTAATCTTTTTCTTTGAGAAGTTGCATGAGCAACAGGTGGCTAAATGTTTTCTTTTGAAACTACAACTGAGCTTACCAAGAACTATGTACTAGTAACTGCTGTCACCTCCTCCAGACCTCCTGTGGCTGTCTAATCTGGCATGGAGTACCTGGGAGCTGATACAGCTTGTAACTGAGGTGAAAGCAGAGTTACAGTAAGTGAAGTTCATATTCTAATGTTGGACTGTGCAAGGACAAGTCAAGGTGCTGTAGTTGAGTGATACTTACAATACAAAAATTATGACCTTTTAACAACACAGAATATGTGGTTTCCTGGAGAATGGGGACCTACCCACTGAGCCCTTTCAGTCATATGGCAGCAGTACTGGCTCACTGGAGAAGTCTCAGCTGTCTGGAAATGGGCAAATGTGATGCCCCTCTACAAGTGAAAGTGGTGCAGTCACCATCCCTGGAGATATTTAAGAGATGTGTGGATGTGGTGCTTGAGGACATGGTTTACTGTGGATTTGGCAGTGCTGGGTTAACAGTTGCACTTGATGACCTAAAAAGCTCTTTTCCAACCGAAACGATTCTATGACAAAATTATCTTCCTCTTTCCAGAAGAGCTGTATCAAAGTTCTCCATCCAATATGCCATGTTGCATAGCCACTTTTTAGCCAACAGCTTATTCCCTGACATATCTAGAGACAGGACTCCTATGAAAGCTGCAATATTCATTCTCATATGCAGACACAGCCTAATTTTAACATATTATGCTATGAATTGAGAAGAAGAATCAGCCCTAAAGGAACTATGTGCAGCTGGCACCTCAGGGAAAAGAAAGAACTCTGTGCTACCTTTGTAACAGCACCTGCATGTGCCTGGTACTCGCTGAAATCCTTCTTCAGAGTTAATGGGTACTTCATAGCTCGAATTGTCCCCAGGGATGTACCAACAAATATTGTGCACCCAGAATGAGAGACAGCGACAGTCGTATAAACAACGTCAAAAGCAGGCACTTCGTGCTGGATCTAAAGCATAAACCAACAGCACAAACCACCACACAAAACATGAATATTACATCAAGTATATAATTTCCTATTGCATGAGAAACTGTTATACCTCTGCCTATGGTAGCACATAACGCAGTTAAAAGAATCTATATGTTTACAGAAGTACAACCTGAACAGTAATTAGTATTAAGCTTTATACATGAAAAAAATTAGATATAATAGAAATATTTAGATATAAAATCTCCATATTTGTTATAGCTACCAGTACTAAAATTTCAAGCCAAGCTATGTGTGATCTAAAAGATATAATGGTTATCACATACAATTTACTACTTTTTGGGAAAAAAATGCATGTAGATACAGTGGTGGATGTGATACATTTGTATTTCAGCAGAATGGTTGATACAATATTGCCTAGTTAGTTTATTAGCTGGATTAGAAGATTTCTAGGTAAATCCAAGTAAAATTACAAAAATATAAAACTACAACAAAATCTCAGGTTTCATTGTAAAGGACATAAGAACACAAAAGTGTCAGTAAATATCAGAGCTTTCAAAACCAGTCCAATTCCTGTTTACCAAATGGATGTTAAGGAAAGCAAAGCACCAGTACCCTCCCCAGAAAATGCAGCAAAATCCTGGAGAGTTTGTTAGCTCACCGAAGACTTTGAAATTTCTTTGAGAGTTTGGTCAGATCCAACAGCAAAGATAATTTTGGCATCATAAGTTAGGGAAATGCTGCTGTAGATGCAGGTCTTGAGCACACATTCTGACTCCTTTTTACCTGTCAACAAATTCCACTCACACACAGCCCCATGTGTGTCACAGGAGACGAATTTAGTGTCATCTGCACTCCATTTAATTGCATGTACCTGGCAAAAGCAAAACACACCAAGGAGCTTGATGTGTAGATTACAGACATAGAGCAGGGAGTCATTGTACTGGTAAAGCCACAACTTCAGAATCACGCTTCAAAGCCTTACTGAAAAACCTCTAAGTGTTTCTCAACCAATTCTATTTTAGCATTAGAAAAAATCAAAAGCAGTAACAACTACTTTATGAACACACTATCAGGAAAAAGTTAATTTCAGTACAGAGTAGTAGATTTTATTTTTATAATATATTAATGTGATATTTTATTTTGTTCAGCCAGCTGCTCGTCGTTCACCTCCAATTCAAGGGCACACTTTTCAGATGTATCTAGTGCATTAACATTTTGCCTTCTGACCAATGAAAACTGAGTATTCTATTTGTGTTTTTACGTTTTGGGGCCATCTCAAGATCCAAAATTGTACTTTACTTCTTCAAAATGCATCTTATCAACTAGTTAATATGTTAATAAGTTGTACTGTATAAGATTTGTTTACTAACCTTCCCAGTATGTCCTTTCAGATTAGCAACATTCTCAAAGGTGATGCTGGAATAAATTTGAATCACATTTCCATTAACTGCAGCAAAAAGATGGCCTCCGTTACTGAATGAGCACTACAAAAAGAGCATAACCACCCATTACTGTAGATGGAATGGATAAAAACATTCATGCACTGAATTTCAATTATATCCTTTAAAGTCAAGTTGTTGCATGAAAAGAAAACTACATTACATAATTAGCCACTTATAATTTTCTTAATCAATGCTTTTCCCTGTAAAATTCAGTTCTGGGGTATTTTTGAGCAAATTATCCCTTCTGGTGCTTCCCAGGTCCACACTTACACATCAGCCTCTGAGCCTATTCTCCAACAGTCAGAATCAATTTCTCTAAGCTTTGATATAAGACATCCTATATCCTACTAGGATGTACTGGAGAAGTTTTTATTTTCTGTCATATTCTTCACCACCCTGCTCCCCATAACTCCTCAATTTAATTTTTGCACCACTCCTTACCTCTCTACACTTTTTCACAGCAAACTCCTTGAAAACATGCATGTCCTCATACAGCAGACTTATAAATCGTAGTTTGTCAGAAAACCCAACCAAACAGAAAAAGCCAGTGGGATGAAGTGATACTGTGTATGCTTCCTCCTGATATTCCTTACACAGCTCCAAAGTGCTGAAAGAGAAAACCATTGAGCAGTATGGAATAGGACAAATTCCCCATTGCACACTTCACAGGACATTATCTGGCCCAGCAAGGACACCTGCAGCTAAAATCTGCCTCTGCCTTGTCCTTGAGGAAGTGTGTTGCTATTTAGTTAAGTAATGATCACAGAGATGTTACAGGAATCAAAAGCAAATTTGCCTTTCTGGTTCACAGAGAAGGTGTGGAAGTGCAAGAGCAAATCCTTGTGTACTGTAATATAATGAAGAAGGTAAATGAATTGCTGATTGCAATCCTACACAAGCATCTCTTGAGATTTGTTTTCCCCTCCAGGGAACCTCAAGAGCTGGAGTCATTTTGCTTAAGAACTATGCCTAAGAAGCAGGATATGGGACAACAATATCTTAAGACAAAGCTGAATGGAAGAGTTTTTTCCAAAATACAAGTAGTCTGACACAATAATAGCTTAATAGAAAAAGATTTGAATTCTTTTGGCACCAGTTTTAAAGTCCCTGCATATTCACACTCCCCAAATCATGTCAGTAATACCATTTACATCCCACACCAAACAATAATTTTACCAGAACAACATACATTCATATGAGACTGCTGCTGCTGCCTCCTAAATGCAATATACAAAAGAGCAAGAGGTAATTACAAGTACAAATAACTCTTTACTTTGTCTTGTAATTCCAGATGCGGACAGATCTATCCAGGGAACACGTAGCAAGAATGGGTTTCCAAATACACATGTCCAGACCAGTGATTGAATTAGAATGCAATGGGAAATTCATATATGCAAAATAAGATGTCTTCTCCTGAGAAGGAATGAGTACATTAAGAAATCACAAATATTTCAATGCAGGCAGTAAGTCAGATAAAAAAATCTATCATGAGTCTGTGCATACAGTTGTAGAATAGACTTGAGGGAACCACTTAATCCTTTCACTGCACTAGTCTGAATATAACAATGTTAAAAACCTAACAATGTTGGTTTTAAGTTTATAATTAATAATCAAGAAATGTGATGCAGGGCAGAGCAGTGAGAGCAGAACATAATTGTTCTATATATAAAAAAAAGGCAAGTTAGATAAATAAATAAAATTGGACCTACAAGAATTCAGTTAATACCTTCTGGTCATGCAGATATTTTAAAAGAAGTCAAGTGCTGAGTGATAGAAAACTTCACTAGGATGTCCAGCTACCACATGCTGGAAGTGAAGCACCAATAAAATTTTAGGCTGCATGTGGAAATAGGACCCCTAACTACAACCCCTCTTCCTGTGAAGATCTTTCCATATGCCTGTACACAGGTTAGGTACTCAATTCCATATAAGTCTATTTCATGATAATACATTTTTCACTTGTCTTTGTATTATTTAATTCCTTCAGAATAGGGAAGGTTTTCTGTTATGTTTCTATTTCACAAAGAGGTTTCACTTCTAGCTAGGACTTCAACAACTATCATTTTAGAGTTGAATGAGATTCCCATGGCTGTTCCAGCTTTATCATTGCAATAAAGTTTCTGCATATTACATTGGAGGAGGGACCATACATTGAGGATATCTCAGTTAAAGCCTTAGTAAAGTGGCCAGCAGTAACAGGCATCCTTAAATAGTCTTAAGTGTTCTCTATCATTCTGCTGAATAGCATCAGGTATTCACAGGGAGGGATGCTTGAGCAAGGGACTACAGAAATACTGCCCTCAAAGAAGCACACCCAGCACTTCATATCTTGAGCTTTAAGGGTTAATTTGAAGGATTTAATGAGAATTCATCACAGAAAACAACACTGACTAGCCTGTATCATTTCAATACTGGACATGAAAGCTGTGGAATGTGCACTTACCCTTATAAGTTTGGTGGAGAACATAGTAAACATGTAGAGCTGATTTTTATTTGTGCTAACTACCATCGTTTCCTCAGAGGGGCTGAAGCATATACATGTAATGTCCTGACTGCTTGATTTTTTTGGCTCAGTGCTGAACAGGTCCTGAGGAAGCTGCACAAGAAAGGCATCCCATGGGTTGTGCCAGGTTTCTATGATTTGGTAGTAGGTATGCATACACACAAACTTCTGTTGTAATGCTCCTCTAATAATCCTCCTCTAATCAGCAAGACAACTTGGATATTTAATAGCACATAACTACTGCAAGGCAGGGAGTGGAGGACAAGAGGACAACCTAAAGGTATCTATAACATTACAGCTGAAATAAAGTGTCAGGGGACATTTCAGCAGTAATCTGAAATACTGCACTAAACAAGAATTAAAATGGTAGTAGAAAAATATCAAGAAAAAACTAGAAAGTGTCAGAATGACAACTGCCTAGAAATTGTTATTTCAGAAAAACAGTTCTTTGTAATATATCATTAAGGCAGATAAGTCTTATTACAGGGTCTCATGCATAGGGAAAATGTGACCTTTCAGAATGAGAGTATGAAGTCTTGACCAGCTCATTAGAGTTAAATATTCTTATCCAGATATTTCAGTAGGTCAATGCATACAGTTTGCTATAGAACAGTTAGAAGGATTATTTGAGAATGCACATGTCTCATGACAGCTCTAAAAAATACCTGAGGGGAGAAAAGATTCTCCTTGGAAAAAAACAAGCAGCCAAGTTCTTCAAAACTGATGTAAACTATCTCTTAGTCCCAAAAGTCTCCACAGATAAAGGTTTCTTAAAGGTTTCCTGAAATTTAGCAGCCTCAAAGCACATTTTATATGTGGGAAGGGAACATATAGAACTGCCTTGCAAAAGGTCATCAGGCACTGACTTTCAGTGTGACCTTTGGCAGCTCCTTTCGACATCACCAGGACAGTTAGCTAATCCTTACCATGCAATTTAGCAGTGTGCTAAAATTTATTATTAATAACTGAATCAGAAACACTCATAGTTCTCTAAACAGGGCTCTGCTGCATAATTGCTTATAAAAACTTTTTTCCTCCTTACCCAGACTTCTTGACTCTCCTTGAAGACTTCCTTTTCCTTGGTCTTCTCAAACAGAAGAACAACCCCTGGGCTAGGTGAACATGCAAAGCCTTTGGAATATGCTGCAACTGCAGATATTTGGGGCAAAGAATGCTGTTGTAAACCATTATCTTCAAAGGCCAGTCCACTAGAAACACCAGAAATGCAATTAAAAAATGCATAAAGACTTAAAAATAAAGAAGCACAAATAAAAAAATGCTAAGCAGCAACTGACATCATAAACTGGACAAGAAGGAATAACTAATCTGCAGGCAAAAGCATGGAACTATTACTAATAATATTTAACAGATTTACCTTTCATATTCTCCTGTTGTTGTATCTTCTTTTAGTTCCCTGGGTGGTTTTCTATACTCCAAACTTGTCTGCCAGTGCAGCTCTCCAGTTTCAAACAAGGTAAGTTTGCCTGTGTCAGTGCCACATATAACTTCCTCCTTGGACAGCCAGGCATGGCACAAGTAGTTTTCTGGTTCTCCCCTTTGTAAATTCATCTGCTTTAAATATCCTTCACTGTACTTGAAAAGTTTAAAAAAGCCATTTCCAGTGATACAAACCTGGGTATTGTCTTGAGGATTAAAGCTCACCTATGGAACAAAAAAGAGAGGAAGTATTTTTTTCAACTATGTTCACAAATAAGCAAATATTTTACCTGAAGAATTTATATACCAGATACAGGAAAATAAACAAGGCAGGATGGTTCATAGAAACATACAGGAATACCAAAGAGAGTAAGAATTAGCCACCATAACTACAAACGGCAGTTTTCCCCCTTTCAAAAGTGTGTCTATCAAAACTAAATTACAAAAGTAAGGCCAAAATACCTCTTTACTACTAATTAACAAATTTTTCCAGTAGCAAGCTTCCTAAAAAGTGGGACCATTTGTTCTCAAAAGGCCAGGAATAAGTTCTGTATTCCTGTATTTCAGGCTAACAGTATGCACATGAATTCATGTAATTAGGTGTTTATTTGTGAAAATGATGGAATAGCCATCTCAATACTCAACATGAAAGATAGGAGGGGTAATTTGAAATCATTTTTGTGCTTAATGGGACTTTAGACAGCCAGAGTCTTTACACTCCTCTCTCTTTAGGAACTGAGCTCATGAATGGAGTAGTTCAGCCAACCTCTGCATGTAGCTGTACTCTAGAAAAAATGGCAGCTGGAGTTCAACTAACACATGTACTGAAAGTATCTGACCTCTCTACATGAAAGAATCTAAAAAGAGGCACCCAAAGCTGGATGAAGAAATCATCTGTGTGTCATCAGTCTGCTCTTAGCCACTCTTCTCCTCTGACCTGAACACAGAAGACAGAAGGAAGAAAAAGGTGCACTGAGAGCTTCCAAGAACTGTGTTACAACTACTGAGCACAGACAATATATTTAGAGTGTGTTTTTGCAGGGACACAAGGGATACATTACACACTCCCTGGCCTGTTGTACTGGCCCTGTAACATAGATCTCATGTGATATAAGAGAATCTCATGTGATACAACAGATACATGAGAATGTCCATTATGGGTCAATGCAAAACTTTATTTAGCCTAGTGTCCTATTGCTGAGGGAGGCCAACAGCAGATGTCAAGAAATGTCAGAGAAACTGTATGAAATCTACGGTGTGGAGCCCTCTCCTCCTCTTGCTGTGGATAAAAGCCATGTGGCAACGGGAAAATGCACTGTGCACGTCCTGAAGGATGAACCTATGTCCAACCTCGCGCCTGCCAGTTGTTGAGCTAAAGTTTGATCGTTTTATCCACCTTTTTTGGAAAGTGAAGTATGCTCCCGAAGAAGCAGTCAGCTGCCAAGGGGAATGTTAATAGTGAGCCGCAGAGACGCTGGCACAGCTCGGGCTCGAAAGTTTTGGAAGCAGGCGGAGCTGGAGCCGTTACCTGGCAGGGGCCGTCGCCCGCGGCCTGGACACGGACGGACGCCGCCAGCTGCTGCTTCTCCCAGAGCCAGCAGGCGAGGTGTCCCTCGGGGGGGCCCGTGGCGGCCGCCAGGAACCGGCTGTCGGGAGAGAAGGCGAGGGACACCGCCTGCCGCGCCGGCAGCTCGGCGGCGGCCAGCACCTTCCGCCGCCGCGCCCGCTCCGCCGTCAGCTCACAGACCGCCAGCACCGGCTGCTCCCCCGCCGCCTCCGACACCGCCAGGAACCGCCGGTCGGGGCTGACGGCCAGCGCCTGCACGCCTCGGCTCTTCTCCGTGCCTGCGGGGAGCAGACCGGTCAGGGCGGACCGGAATCGGGACCGGGACCGCGGTTAGGGTCGGGACCGGGGTCGGTGCCACCTGGGATGAAGTTGTGCCACTTGTGCTCGAGGTGCAGCCGCAGGCAGCCCGCCCCCGCGGCGTGCAGCACCACCTGCTCCTCCAGGAAGCACACACCGCCGGCCACCCCCGGCCGGCAGCCGAACACAGCCACGGGCAGCGCGGCCGTCCCCGCCATGCTGCCGCTAACGCTGTCGCCGTGGTGACCGCGGCCCCGGCGGCCCCGGCGGCCCCGGAAGCGGCTCGCACGCGGCCGGAAGCGGTGGTGGCGGCAGAGATGGCGGCAGCGGTGGCGCGGCGTGGTTCCTTCTCGGACTCCGGCTCGGACTCGGAGGATTCCTCGCTCTCGGACTCGGAGGTGAGCCCGTGGTCGCGGTGGCCAGGCCGGTGGGGAAGGGCCGCCCGGTGCCGGCGGCGCGGACTGACCGAACTCTGTCACAGCTCCAGGAGGCCTTCGCGAGGGGTGCGCTGAAGCCGGGGCTCAACGTGGTGCTGGAGGAGCGGCCGAAGCGGCGCAACGACACGGTGAGCCGGGGCTGCGTGGGCCAGGAGAGCCCCGGGCCAGGCCCGCGGCCCTAGCGCCGGGTGCGGGGCGCAGGAGGCGCGGCGGGGCCGCGGAGGTCGGGGCCGGGCGGGCTCCGGTGCTTTGCGCTGCGGGGTGTCGGGTGTGTCCCAGCGGCCCCGAGGAGCAGCCCGCGGTGTGACTCGGACCAAGCGGGCCAGCCATGCGGATCGGTCCGGGCGGTGCTGTGCTGAGATGTGCTTTTTCCACAGAACGGCCTGAAGCAGTGCCTGGCCGAATTCAGGCAGCAGCTCGCGTGGGTGGAAAGGCTGGACGTGACTTTGGGCCCAGTCGCGGACCCCGTTTCTCAGAGTGCTTCTACGTCTGATGCCGTTGACCCTGAGAACGATTTCCAGAGAGAGATGAGTTTGTAAGTGTCAAAAGAGATTTCATGTGTGTTGCTGCGTTTTTGGAGTTATGGTTCACCAGACTGCTACACTGGCTGTCACTGTGGGACTCTTGGCCATGTTGTTGTACATTCGGTGGTTCTGAATGTTTTCCAGAATAACTACAAATTAATGCTGGTATATTTAACTGCTGTGTGACTGCAAATAAATAATTTCCCTCTTCATAGTAGACTTCATCGTTTGCTAAGGAGTTCATTTTAAAAGCTTCTTGGTAGTAAGATGAACTCTTTAACACAAGATACGGATTTTTCTTTGTGGGTTTGTTTTGGTGCTCTTACAGTTCTCTGTGTGTTTTGCCTTTTATATTCCAACATAAAAAAAACTATAACTGGCAATAAGATAAATGTGTATGTGCAAGATATAAATATTAATATTGTACTGGCACCTAAACTGCTTTCAGTAGCACTGCACGTGCACAGAATATTGATATAATTCCAGACCGATGCTTGCTAGATCCCAGTATCAGCCTGCTTGTGTGAGTAGTTTGTGTCAGCACTGTGAGGTGCCTGACATGCGGTGACAGAGCCGGTGCGGTGACAGAGCCAGTGCAGTTACAGGGCCAGTGCAGTGACAGAGCCACTGCAGTGACAGAGCTGGTGCAGTGACAGAGCTGGTGCAGTGACAGGGCCGGTGTAGTGACAGAGCCACTGCAGTGACAGGGCTGGTGCAGTGACAGAGCCAGTGCGGTGACAGAGCCACTGCAGTGACAGAGCCGGTACGGTGACAAGGTCGGTGTGGTGACAGGGCCGGTGTGGTGACAGGGTCGGTGCAGTGACAGAGCCGGTGCGGTGAAAGGGCCGGTGCAGTGACAGGCCCGGTGCAGTGACAGGGTCAGTGTGGTGACAGGGCAGTGCTGTGTGCAGTGACAGCTGGTGCTGTGCTCTCTCCCAGCTATCGGCAGGCACAGGCAGCTGTCCTGGAAGCCCTCCCTAGGCTGCGTAAGCTCCAAGTTCCTACGAGGAGGCNGGTGACAGGGTCGGTGCGGTGACAGGGCCGGTGCAGTGACAGGGCCGGTGTGGTGACAGGGTCGGTGTGGTGACAGGGTCGGTGCGGTGACAGGGTCAGTGTGGTGACAGGGTCGGTGTGGTGACAGGGCCGGTGCAGTGACAGGGCCGGTGTGGTGACAGGGTCGGTGCGGTGACAGGGCCGGTGCAGTGACAGGGCCGGTGTGGTGACAGGGCCAGTGCAGTGACAGGGTTGGTGTGGTGACAGGGCAGTGCTGTGTGCAGTGACAGCTGGTGCTGTGCTCTCTCCCAGCTATCGGCAGGCACAGGCAGCTGTCCTGGAAGCCCTCCCTAGGCTGCGTAAGCTCCAAGTTCCTACGAGGAGGCCGGATGATTACTTTGCAGAGATGGCCAAATCAGACCAACAGATGCAGAAGGTACGTGCAGTGAATGTCTTTCTTTCCTGTGTAATCTCTGCATTTTAGCCTGTGGTAGGCATTAAATTTAAGGTGGGATGTGTGAGTGCTGACCTTCATCTCTTTTCTGATTCCTATGGTAGTGATTGGGTTTGAAACTTTGTGACAGGAGATTTCTTTTTGTTTAGGTATTTCAGTGCAATGTGGGGTCTTTTATAACAGGTTGGATGATAAAGTAGAAAAGCACGATTTATAATTTGTCCTGAATGTGTTTAATATTAAAAAAGAGAATTTTTTGTAGTATGTGTAAAAGTGGATGTAAAGTTGCCTATGTTTATGTTCTTTATCATAAAACTTGCAGTTGAATGTGGCTTTAATGCAATCCTTTTTTTCCTATTTAAGTATCACCTTTTGTTTATTGTCAGTGTGTTCTGGTTTTCTGTGATTTTAAACTGAATATTTTTGGATAGAAAATTAGATTGGTGTAAGAAATAAGACTTTCACACATTTCCCTCTTGACTGTAGTCTTTGTTCAAAATGGAACTCTTTTTTGGTTTAGATTTGGAAAAAAGACTACATTGTATAAATTAAACAAACATGAGCTGGAGTCTAGTTTCAAGGTTCATGTATCATTGGGTCACTGTTTTGCTTTCTGATGGAACCTTTCTAGATAAGATGAAGAACAATAATTAGCTCGTACTAAGGCTTAAGTCAATCCTGCACATTACTGTTCTCTTCTTTTGCTGACTTTCATTTGAAGAACAGTTTTTGTCTCCTACTGGAGTCACTACACTGAATCACGAAGATCTGTGTTGAAATCCTTGTAATTCTTCATAAGGCAGCATCCTTATAAAAATGTTTGTGAACAAGGAAGGAACAGAAAAGATGTTTTCTTCAGGACTGTTGACTTTTCTCCAGTGCTTTACTTTTAATAATGATACCCAAATAGACTGACAAAATACTTTCAGTTCCATTAGAGCCCATTATAAGGCTTTGTCTTCTCTGTTGTCTGAGTTTTGTCCTTTTAACCAGATTTTGGCTGTAGATAAGTTCAGGAATTTCTGTAATAACTGCTCCTTGAGCTGAAAGGATGGTATGCCTTATAGGCATTATCCGATTGAGAGATGTTTTCTTTTTTACACTATAGATAATTCACAAATACTGACTTCAGGACTGTACAGAAATTATAAAATTATCTTTTTTTCTTTTGTGTTACTGATAAATTTTGTTTTTTCTATTCCCCAATTAGATTCGACAGAAACTTAAGAGTAAACAGGAAGCAATGGAAAGGTCTGAGAAAGCAAAACAACTCCGTGCAATGAGAAAATACGGCAAGAAGGTGAGGAGCTACAAAAGGGACATGTGCAAAAGGATCTGTGACAAGAATTTAGAGCCTGAGTGGGGAGCTGAAAAAGTGGGACCACAGGAGTCTGGCACACAGAATCTGTCTAGTCTTCTGTCTAGCTGCTCTGAAGGAAAACAGAACAAAAGATAGGATAGCTTCAAAAAAAGTATGGGACACTGCAAGGAACAACACTAACATTCTGCTTCTAATCTCAGGTACAAGTTGAGATTCTGCAGAGGAGACAAAAGGAGAAGAAAAATATGTTGAATGCAGTCAAGAAATACCAGAAAGGTAAAGTCAACTTGTCTAAGACAGCAAATGTGTAAGGGTAGTAGTGGTGTGTGAGCAGTGTGGGGCAGTGTGATGTGGTCGCTGCATCTGTAGTTCTGGGCCTTGAGCTTGGAAAGCTGCTCCTGTGCAGAATTGTGTGCCAGTGGCAGTGAAAAACCTCCCAAGAAGCTGTCCTTCAGTGAGGGTGACCTGTTGCTATTACTTGCTTAGACTGAAAATTTGTATTTTCTGAGGTGTAGCTGTGATGTCTTCACTCTTGCAGGTCTCTCTGACAAGCTGGACTTTCTAGATGAAGAGCAGACGTCATCTCAAGGGAATAAAAAAGGCAATGCAAGTCAACGGACAAAGAAGGGGTGAGACCAAAAATGAAAGCTAGTTAAACATAGAATGTCTGATTTTTTCAGTCTTTTTAGAGGATAATTTTGGGGAACAAGAAAATATTGTTCTGTTTAGTGTTAAAGTAAGTCCAAGGTGGCTTTCTGTCCCTAAAGAGAAGAAAACTATGGCCAAAATGGAACAGAGATTGAAATGTGCTAATTTCTGCATCTTTGTTAAGAGAGGAAAGGTTTATGATGGTTGATAGGAGACCATGAGTATATATATGTGTGTCTTGAGAGGTTTGTGAAACAAGGAATGTATGCAGTGATGCTGGTTGGCTGTTTTTCAGACCAAATGCCAAAAGACGATACAAAAATCAGAAGTTTGGTTTTGGTGGGAAGAAGAAGGGCTCAAAGTGGAACACAAAAGAGAGTTTTAATGATGTATCCAGCTTCCAGTCAAAAGTGGCTCACAACAAAGGCCCAGGAAAAGGAGGAAGAGGAGGAAAAGGAGGGAAAAAAGCCCTTAATGTAAGTAAAATGTTGCATGAAAATTATCCTGGTTGGATAGGAACTCAGGCCATGTCTGGCAGGGAGAGACAAGTGCATGATGGGTGCCTCCAGCATCTGGAAGTGATGCCTGTCTTTGGGAGCTAAGCATAATTCAGTTACTAACAGAGCTGGGGACAATGGTTTGGTATCAGCAGGAAAACAAGAAGGGGAGTTAAAAAGTGGTGTTTGCTAACTGTGTGCCAAAACCTCCCTCTCCAGAAGTTCTGACAAATACCCTCTCCTTGGTATGCTCCCCAAGCTATAGAGCTAGAACAGAGATGGGGACCATGAAAGTAAATATCAAAATCTGTCATTTTTCTTTACAGAAGAGACCTGGAAAGAGAGCAAGGCAGAAAATGAAGAACCGAGCCCGCTAAGAGAACTGTGCCCCCCAGTGGGGTTGCTGTGTTTCTTTGTGTTGCAAGATGTGTTTCTGCTGTCATCAAGCAGCTAACTGTGGAGCAAGCTGGATGCTTTGCAGTGGCAAGGAAAAAAAGTCAGTGGAAACCAGTGCCTTATCACTAATTTCTTCTCACTGTCTGTTTTGTTGAAGGATTGTTTTCTACTTAAACCTTTGGTGTGTGAATGCATTAAATGGTTTGTACAGAACTATGTGTAACTAATGTTTAGCTGTTCAATGAATGGTGGCTGGAGCCTGCCCTTTGTTCCTTTCATTCTGACAGCTTTTTCCACCACTACTGTTAAGATGAAGTTGCTGACCTTGAGTTCTGGGTCATGTTGCCAATGTCAAAATAAGAAGTCTGAAGCTTTTTGAGATGTTAGAGTGTTTTTTTAGACTATTTGTGTAGATGGGTATAGAAACAGCAGTGAGACAAATACAAAGCCTTACAGATAGGTTTGTTTGTGCTACTGTTGTCAGGTTGCAAATCTGTACAGATTAAAGTTTTCTTTTTTCTATTGTCTCTCACTAGAAATCTGCGAGACTTGCTGGATAACAAGCAGGGCCTAACACATTAGCTGTCATTAACATTCTATCTGTGCTTTTCCCTCTGTACTATTCTTTAGACTTCTCTCCTCGTGGTGCAGGGTAGCCATGGACAGTAATCTCAGTTTTCCAGCGTGGGTAATAGAATCTGATATCACTGCGGTCCAAAGGAACCTGGGAAACAAAAATGACAGTCATGTGCTTTGACTAAAATTATTATTAGTAATAGTCCCTCCTGGGGAGAATGTCCAAATGACAGGAAGAGCAGGGTACCACTGTACTGTTCACTGCTTTTTCATGGTCAAACCTGCCAAATAAGGAAAACTTAACAAATTGAACATCATGAGTTCTTACTCTAAAAATTGAACTTGTTTTCCTACACACAGGCAAGTTTAGTTGCCTCTATCCTGCCAGACTGATCCTACCAGCAGTTCCTTAATACCATACAGTCCAGCTGAGATGTCTGTCTCTACCCTTGTCAAGAGTAACTAGTTTATTTGATGTATGATATGAAAAATCAATGAAGACTGTCTTATTTTCTTATTTATCTTAGTTTTCTTTATAACAGGCCAAAATTTGCCTTCCCAAAACACTAATCTGCGGTTGCTCATCATCACAGTTGTTTGTCAGATATGACTGATGTCTCAGCTTGTTAATCATATTTCTTTTCCTCAGTGATGTATCTGCTTTGGGTATACTTACATGATTATTAATTTTATGGTTCTGCTTGCAATTTGTTTGAAAGATGCTGTTCAGCAGCATGTTTCTTTGCAACAGTACTTCTGTATGTCACTTCACATTGCTCACTACACCATTTCTCATGGCTGAATGCTTTAATAAACAGCCCTGAGTACACCTGTGGCATTTGGCAGTATGCTGTCAGTGTCACTGTAGATGTTTTGCAGTCAGGTTTCTCAAGGGAAGTGTACTGCTTCTCTGTTCACAAGCCAATGTGAAGAGTCCACTTAGGTGTAAATTTTAAAAGCTTTAAAAACTGTTCTGTGAACATCTCTGCTCATTCCCTGTAATTCTTGTTTTCCTTGTTTGTCACAAATTGTTTTCCTGTATGAGTATATTTCAATGTGGCAAGCTTAACATCTCTGAATCCTGTAAAGAGCTGAATCCTTAAGCATCCTACTCACCAAAGGTGTTGCATGCCAGCCAATTTCTTGGCTTTCAGTTTGTGGCATTGAGTATTTCCTTTTTGGCACCTCTGCTGCACGGTGAAGAAGATTCAGGAATTCATCTGTTGTTTTAAGAGACACAAATACAAATGAAAGTGTGTTTAAAAATCAGTCACCTGTGGACATGTGTTAGAATGAGACATCTTAACACTGTCCGAGCAACAAGAGCACCAAGGGTAGAGGCAGCCTCTGTGCTTCTGTGAATGATATTGTCAGAATGCATGGTGATGTTTCTACTCGAATATTTCCTGAGGAAGTTTCAAGATTTGCCTGACAATACTGTCCTGTTAATTCTGGTATCCTTATCTACTGTATTGCAGCATCTTACTTTTCCTCACCACATCTAGCATAAACCAGTGCTCCATGACAGTTTTCAACTTTCTCAGTTGCCTGAGAACTGCAGCCTTTCCCTGGTTTGGTTTTCTACCCTCCCCAGTCCTTGAATAGAGCAGGCCAACCTTACCTGACCCATTAAGGTTTTTAGACAAAATTAGCATGTTAGAAATAAGGGAGCAGCTGCTCTTGTTACCAGTACTCTAAAGTAAGACTGGGCAGTCATTTCAGCAGTTTAACCTGCGTGGTGGTTAGGTAGAATCTGCAGTAGCAGGTAATATGTACATATAGAACATGTTTAGAGATATTTTTGTTTTCCCCTGAGAGGTTTAGATTCTCAACCAAAATTTTATAGTATGAATATAAGGAATTTTATATATTTTATAGTTTATATATTTTTTAATTAAAAACAAAAATAAGAGCATAATTGCATGGATGCAGACTTTTGCTGAAAATGGAAGGTAATGGGAAAGGGCCTTAAAGTGGAAAAAAAACTTGCTTTACAAACAAAAATCATAAGTGACTTCCACTTACTTATATGGTCACAGAGGTATTTCCACATACATCATATTTTAGACTGATTACAATTATTAAATCTTATGTGTTAATAATTTGCTTATGTAGTTATCACAAGCTTTTCAGAGACTTCTTACCATCTACTGGCTCATGTATGTTCTCATGCCAAGACATTGGCTTCCTAGCAACCATTTGAACTGGAAAGAAATGAGACAGGTGAATGACTTCAATCACAGCCAGGTATAGAATGTGTACTATTGAACTGCATGTGCACAGAAGAAAATGAGTTACAAGTATTGATTAATGGCAAGTTCTAGGAAGGGAAGCACATGATAAAGTGTGATAAAGGCCTGTGCTTACCATATCAGAGTCCCACCCAAGGGGTGGCCTGCAGAGTGCCAAGTCTCAGGAAATTATTTTCCTTTGCTGTTTTATTGTAAAACCGAGACCTGAAAGAATCTACTCACATCACCTGCTTGTGCTAGCACAGACTGTGAATTGGCCGGTAGAAAGCAGATCAGGACCTGAAGGAACATGGTGTAGTTTGGGGCCCTCTACCCCATCTTGGCTCTGTATTTACACAGAATTTGTAAGTTCCACATCCTAAATAGTTGCCTCACTTCTACGTGGTTACTAAAGGCACCATCTGGGCAAGTGGGTCGTGTCTCTGTCCCATCTCTGAGTGTGCAGACCGGTTCCTCAGGCAAAAGGAAAGTGCAGCAGTTGCCATTTCCAGCTTTACCCCTCTCACTGGCCACTGCTGCCACAGCTGGGTGCAGCTGCTTGTCCCTGAGCGCTGCGGGCCTGCCTCCGCCCCCCCAATCCCCCCACGGCTTGTCTTGCCCCCGGGGCTTTAGCCAGCTCCCTGTGGCCGCGAGGCCTCACTGGGATGGTAGGGGTTCACGGTGTACTGCGTGAAGAGCAGCTTCCACTGGCGCTCCTTCTTGGCCCGCTCGGCGTGGAAGCGGTTCTGCAACGCGTCCGGCGGGTCCCTCTCGCCGCGCCGAGCAGCCATGGCCGCGCCGGCTCCGCGCGTCCCGCGGCCTTGGCAACGCCCGCCCGCTGCCGGCGAGCCCGCTGATTGGCCCGCCCGGCGCTCCGCCTCGCGCCCCTCCCTTCCCGCCGTCTATTGGTCGTCGAGTTAAAGCCCCCGGCGCTGATTGGCGGCGGCGCACGCGGCGCGTTTGAACGGCCGGCGGGGCGA
>VZTT01013930.1:0-24608 GCA_013400855.1 Buphagus erythrorhynchus | reverse complement strand
GGACGCGCCGCGCCGCCCCCGCCTGCTGGAGCGGCCGCCGCCGTCCTTCTCCGTCATCAGCCCGGTGCAGGAGCGGGACGTGCTGAGCGGCCCCGGCCGCCGCCGCGCCGGCGAAGAGCGGGGGGAGCGCCCGGCCGAGGTGAGCCCCGGGGCGAGGGGGTGGCCCCGGGGAGCGGCCCTGCCCTCACAGCTCACCCCTGCCTGTCCCGCAGGTGTCCCGCGCGGAGAGGCGGCCCCTGGCGAGGCTCTCGGCGGAACAGGAGGCGGTGCTGGGCGCCGTGCGGAGCGGGAAGAGCATCTTCTTCACCGGCTCTGCAGGTGAGGGGCCCCGGCGACTCTCATCGCCTCCCCGGGGATAGTCCTGGCCATTGACCTGTTGCTTCTCCCTCGAAGGGACTGGGAAGTCGTTCCTGCTGAAGAAGATCGTGGGCTCCCTCCCTCCGAAGATCACCTACGCTACAGCCAGCACGGGAGTGGCGGCTTGTCACATCGGTGGCACCACTCTCCACGCCTTTGCAGGTGATGGCCGGCCCGACAGCGAAGGGCTCGGAGCTCTTACTCCCTTCTCAGAGAATCAGGAGCATCCTAAACCACTGCTTTTTTTGTCCTGTGACAGGGATCGGCTCTGGGAAGGCACCGCTGGAACAGTGCATTCAGCTGGCAGAGAGGCCAGGGGTGCGCCAGCATTGGCTGGCCTGCCAGCACTTAATTATTGATGAGATCTCCATGGTGGATGGCAAGTTCTTTGATAAGCTGGAGGCAGTAGCAAGGTGAGCAGTTATCAGGTCAAACTAGCGTAAATTAATTTCCCTAAACTTCCAGTCTGCTTCTTTTCTTTAGTTTTGTGAATGGATACAAGGTAGCTGCTGGTACGGGACTGTAAGAAAGCATGAAATCATAGAATGTGGGACAATCTTTACCATGAGATAGGTTTTGGTCATGTCCGCTCCTCAGTCACAGCTATGGTTGTTTGGGTTGCTCTCTCCATCTCCTGAGCTAAGTGCTGTCTATAGACCTGAGTCCAGAATATACAGCTGTGCCCAAAAGGTGTCTCTTGGCAGAAAGAAGTAGATGTAGTATAATAGCCACTAAGAAACCAATACTGGTAATGACCTCTGGGGTAGGTAAGCAAAGCAAATTTAATGTCTTGCATTAGCATTGCCTAATTATTTGAGCTCTTCTGAGGCATCTGAGGATAAACGTCTTTCACTGCAGGTTGCCTAGGTTTGAATATACTGACAGATTAAGAAGTAACCTCTGGGACCTGACTATGTCCAGATTCTGGAGGACATTCAAAACTTCTCTTCCATCCTTCTCAGGGCAGTCAGAAAACGAGATGAGCCTTTTGGAGGAATTCAGCTAATTATCTGTGGGGATTTCTTACAGCTACCCCCAGTCCGCAAGGCTAATGAAGAAACCAAGTTCTGCTTCCAGGTACAAAACTGTTCCTAAACTAATTCTCATACTTCAAGTCTGCCTCTTTCTTAACAAGAGAATGATTTTTTTTTTTTTCAGGCAAAAAGCTGGAGAAAATGCATCCACATAAACATGGAGCTGACTGAAGTGCGGAGACAGACTGACAAGACCTTTGTCTCACTCCTCAGTGCAATCCGTTTAGGCAGGTGAGGAGAAACTCATCTCTTTGTAATCCCTGCTCCCCACTGATGGAGCAGAGGAAAGAGCAGTTTGTCACTTTTCTGTCCTCTGTCAGGAACATGTAGCTGTGGGCAAAAGCTATAAATGCCTTAACATAGACAGGTTTCATATGTGCTGCTCTGGTAAGTAAGGACAATTCCTAGGGTCTGTCTGCAATTTCTGTGAATTAATTCAAAGGATCCTGAGCTGGCAGTGGCCAGGGCAGGGCTGAGGCACACACTGGCTCTGCTCTCTGACTTTATCAGGTATCTTTCTCTGTCCTCTCTGGAGGTCTTGCACAGATTGATCAAGCTGTGTGGAGGTTACTGCTGCTCAAACTTGTTCCTGATCACTTTAAAGAATAATTCCCTTTTCCTGGGTACCAGGTGCACAGAGGAGGTTACCAGACAGCTGATGCAGACAGCTGCTCACAGGACTGAGCGTGATGGGATCTTGGCTACAAGGCTCTGCACCCATAAAGATGATGTGGAAGTAACCAATGAGAGACGCTTGCAACAGCTGCCAGGTGAACTTGGTGGAGGAAACTGCTGGCTTTGGGGCTGAGCTCTGCATGGATGGGGATACTGGGGTGTCAGGTGGAACTAGTGTTCTGTTATGCACAGCAGCACCAGTTCAAGCTCTGTGTGTTGGAGTTGAGGTGTCTAGGGAAAAAATTCACAATGTCACTATTTGGTTTGTAAGAGACAGGAAGCTCATTGCTTGCTGTGAGGTAGGGTGGGTAATTTATTGCCTCCACACCCCTGCTTTTTCTTTCTATAGCATCTTAGAAAGGCCATGCTCTATCCAGCCATGACTTGAATTAAAGGCTATTTAATTTTTTGCCTTCCTTGCTGGCCCTTGGATTCTTCCTTTGTCTACTTTGGAGATCTGGTGTTTGTAGTAAGTGAAACTGCTCAAAATGCTGTCTGCTCAGTTCTTATTCATTGCTGACCTTTCATTTCTTCACCTTTTCATGCTCTGGAAGTTATATGGGGAAGAGAGGCAATAGTGAGCTCTCTGCTGTTAGATGTGACGAGGTTTGTGTGAGGATGTCCTAGCAGCAGAGCAGAATGGATATTAAAAGAGGAAATTGCTGTTAGAAATAAATGCTGAACCTCCTGAAATGCTGTATAGAATGTGTTCAACATTTGTAAGTTCTGTCTTTCTTTCCTTAACAGGAGAAGTGCACGTGTTTGAGGCTTTGGACAGTGACCCAATGCTCGTGAAGTTAATTGATGCTCAGTGTCCTGTGGGTGGTAGAGTTGAGCTAAAGCTCGGAGCTCAGGTAAGTGTGTACATACATGTGTGATAGACCAGATCAAATGGCATAAGAAAAACAGAGGAATATCAGAGAAATGTATAGAGTAGATTAATATATAGAATGCAAATTCAGTCTAGAATGACTATGCCAGGGCAACAGAAGACTCTATCCCAATCTTTGTATTTTTTCTGCTTAGAATCTTATGCAGACAGATGATAAGTTCAGGTCCATGTCCTGGGGACAGTGGTGATTGCTGTGACTTTGACAGACATGTCCAATCAAATTTAGAAGCTTTCCAGTAATAGAGAGCACAAGCAGTCCTTGCCTGCAGTCTCAGCTCCAGGTACAGCAGCCCTCCCCTCCTGTAAAGGTATGGCACAGCTTGCCGTATTTGCTGGACTGGGCACCTAGCTCTGAGCTAGGGCTGTCAGAGTGCAAAGGATGTAGGATTGTACTTAGTAGTAGCACTGTTTGCTCTGAAAACTTGTTCCTTAGCTGCTCCCAGAATCTGTATGTGCACAGGCTGGTGATGCCTGGTGAAGGGGAAACTGCTCCCTGGATCTGAGCTCACAACTGTGAACAGAAATAGCTCAAGTAAAGTGTTCAGTGCTGTAAAATGATGTAGTTAGGAATCCTAGGAAGGAAAGGGTGTGAAATAATTCCAATCAAATTGGAGATGGTGCTGCAATAGGCAGGACAGGATGATCTGGATAAATCAGTCTAATGTACTTATGCCTCCTGGCAAGAAGTTTAGCTGCAGGTAGCTGAACGGGCTGTAGAAGCAGCACATTAAAGATTTTTCTTTTTCTCTGTAGGTGATGTTAGCAAAGAATCTGGATGTGTCTCAGGGGCTAGTGAATGGGGCACGAGGTGTTGTTGTAGGGTTTGAAAGTGAGCAGAAGGGTAAGTAAGCCTTTTGATCTTTTGATGGAAGTGGGAAAATAACAAAACAGTTTGTCCTTGGTGTGTGATGACTTCTTAATTTTGTTTACAGCTTGGTAATAATTTGAGGGAAAGCAGAGAGATCTCTGCAAGCTCGGGGCTCTCATGAGCTATGATGTCATGCACTGCATCAGCTATAGCTATCTGTAGGCCTCTTGTGTTCTGTATTCTGTGTGCATATGTGTATGCTCATTTGAATTTCCTGTTTGTTCTGTTGAAGCAAGTTTTGATGGATTTTTGTTTGTTTTTCTCAAAGAATAATATTCTGCTACCTGCAAAATGTATTTTTCTCTGCATCTCAACTGGTAAAATACCTGCTTTTTATTCTCCTGCTTAAGTCGGTCAAACATAATTTCAGGACATGCTATTAACTGTCTGTGGATTTAGGTTTAGTTTAGGCAGAAAAAAGGTGCTCTTAAGCTGCTGCTATCCTGGCTGTTGCATGTCAGGAATATATCCCTGTTTCATTCCTCCTCCCATTTCTACAGGGCTGCCTAAGGTGAGGTTTCTCTGTGGGGTCACACAGCCCATAAAAATGGAAAAATGGGTCATCAAAGGACCATCAGGAGTTCATCTGAGTCGTCACCAATTACCTTTAAAATTGGCATGGGCCATTTCCATTCACAAGAGTCAGGTGGGTGTTCTTGCACAGCAGTCTATAGACTTTTACACCATTATAAACCTCATTTCCTGTGTGAGCTTGCATTGCTGGTGAAACAGGAGGGAAAGCTGAAAGGCCCTTGTTGGGGGAGGGAACTCCAGAATGTGTCTAGCTGCACAGAGATAGTATCTCTTTTGCTTGTGGGGCTGTCAGTACTACTGGGGTTTCCTTAAGGGCACTGCCATCTGCAGAGTTGGTGTTGGACTATAGAGCAGCATTATTTACCACTGTAGGCTGGTGAGGGTAGTGTTTCCCTGAGAGCATTAGGAACCCTGAGCTCTGCAGTGCAACTGGGGAAGCTGCTGGAGCCACAGCTGTGCTCTTTGGGCTGGACTTGCCCTTTGGTGGTGTGTGGTGGGGATTTTTTCAACATAACTTTCAATGTAACAGTGTAGTATTTTAGAAGTTCCTTCCTTTCCAGAAGACTTCATACTTGATAGGTACTGATCTTAAAGACCTGTGGATTTATTCCCATACCACAGTGTAAACTGGGCCATGATGTAAATTCTGCTGCACCTGGGACAACCCATGAGACAGGGCTGGCCAGGCCTTACCCAAACTCTCTCAGGTCTGCCAGACGACTGCTTGAGAATGGTGTCTGTTCCAGTTAACTACTAAGAGTGAAAACAAAAGGATTTATTTACCTGCTGTGTTGAGTAGATGGGATTTCTGGAGTTTCACACAACAAGAGCCTCACTGGAGTTAGTGGATCCTACTATCTACTAGAAATTTTCTGGCAGTGGGAAAATAATGCCTTTCTACTGATTCCCTTTTTTTAAATCAAAGCCTTTTACCAAAGATGGTACCTTGGACAGACTCACTGGGACATCACAATGTTCTTGTTTGTTTGCTCTGTAACAAAGTTCTCTATGCCTTTGATAGGGCATGTCTTTGGACTGTGTGGAAATCTCCCTGTCTCGTGTCTTTGAAAGTGGGCAGGCTTATGTAGCCCTGTCCCGAGCCCGAAGCCTTGCAGGTCTCCGTGTTCTGGATTTTGACCCAAAAGTAGTGAGAGCTGATCCTGCTGTGCTGCAGTTCTACAGACAGCTGAGACGTCATCAGCTTCCAACCCAGGTAAAGAAAAATCTCATGCTAGCAAAGCCTGCCTTGTGCAACCAGGATGGGAGATGTGGGCATCAAGATGTTTCTTTTTCTTCCTAAGCAAGATCAACACTTGTAGTGGCAGGAGAGATGAAACTGCAGAGGGGGCATGTAGCAGGGCAGCTCTTGGGGACAACATATCCACTGTAATGTTGGGGTTGTGTAACACTACCTGGTCTTCTGGGTGAAAGGATGGGTTGGGATTTTTATATCCTCCTCTTGCAGTAAGGAATGAAGGGGAAGTGGGCACAGAAGAAATTTCTGGTATTTTTTTTTTCTTTTTCTTTCTTCTCAAAGGATTCACTACACACCCATTCAGATGCTGATGAGAAGGAGAACTGGAAATGCAACTGAGAATGCTCTTCTGGTTTCTGTGAGGTGTCTGCTAGTAGAGATTGCTGAAATGCAGTGATCTTGTTGTTGTGTATATTTGATAACATAGAGAAAGTCAAAGGAGATTTTTTAGATCTTTGCTTCATTCAGCTGACTCTGGATATGTAGAACTATCTCCACCTCACATTTCTGGAATTTGGAAGGCTTCTGCAGATCCCTTCTGAGCCCCCAGCCTGGAGTACTCCTGTGTCACAAACACAACTCTAGCAAACAAAATGACTGAGCAAGGATGTATCCGAGGGATGTTTCTACAGTTTTATCTTGTCTGAGGGACCTTCCTACTGTTCTCTCCTGCCTGCTACTTGTATTTTATTCTCTGCACATATAGACTGAAACCTGTGTGCCTTTCTTCAAGTATACCACTGTTGAGAGATGAAAAGTGTGTGTCCTCTTTGCTTGGATGGATTGTTCATAGGAGCTGCTGACACAAGGGAAAACAGTGCTAAATATCTGGAATACCTGATTTGCCTGCAAGAGCAGAGCTATTCTTGCTGCCTGACACCAGGAGGCTTTGCATAACTTCTTCCACAAGCAGAATTGTCAGAGTTGCACATTGCCTGTTCTGCTGATACATTGCATTTTTATTAGTCTGTTGCATACAATGAGATGATTCTTTTTTAACCTTTTGAGATGAGCTGGCACTATTTAAAAATAGGAGGAAGTCCTACATCTTATACCCATAATTATGGAACTATAAGAACTGTGAAGAATAATTTACCCCATGAGCAAGAAGAAGGGGGTGAGAGGAGATGGGTGCTGGTGGGACCACCTCCTGTTTAAACACGTGAGGCTCCCATTCAGATGGGAGTTTCTCCAGGAAAAAACATGTTTGACTAACAAGGTAGAAGTTGAGTGTGCAATAGAGTAATGGCTAAAGACATGTGAAGTGAGCTGTAACTTCACTTGTTTCAGCAAAAGCAGAGATGAGCAGAACTAATGTACTGTCTTCTTAATAAAGTAGAAGCTTTGGTCTTTGTATTTTAGCACTTTGCTTAAAGCTGAAGTAACTTGTATATTTTAAAATGTTTTACATATGGGAATAACATGAAATAACATCCAGCTGGAACTTGTCTCTTGCAGGGGAATTCTCTAAAAAAAGCCTTTGCAGTGCAAGCAAGTTGAAGGCCATTTCTTGGCAGCTGCTCTCCCTAAAGCCAGGAAAGGATGTTGACTAGCCAGTGGTTAACAGAAAACAGACTTTGATAGGCTTTAAAATGTATTTTTAAGTGGTTTTTTGTTTTGGATTTATTTGTTTGTTTGTTATTTCTTCTGGGCTTGAGAAGGTAGAGTCTTGGAGGAAACGAGTATAAGGCAGAAGTGTGACTATTTATTCAGAGAGGTTCTTAATGTATCAGCTCATTGTTTCTTCAGAGAAGTTTGGTGGGGAGTGTTTGGAAGTACCTGGAGGTGGAGGTGGAGCTGGAACCTATGGAAGGCAAGTCCCAAACCCTGTGCTTGGCCAGGGGGCTTGTTTCAGTTAACACTCTTGTGGGCTTTTAAAGATGAGATGCTGCAGTATAATGAGGGCTTTGTGTTGCATTGGACTTTAAAGTGTGGAATATGAAATGCCCAGAATGTTAATGTGAGTTTTACTGTTGGGGTAGACAGCCACAAAGAATATGCCAGGCAAGTCCAGTCATTGACAATAAATTGATTTATTGACTGATAATTTAAGAGCGATGAGATAATGCAGGTTCAAATCCTTTAATACCTCTTAAAAAGTTCCTGTACCTCTGTAATTGCAAGATAATTTAGAGTGTAAGAGTGGTGATCATGTACAATGCAAATAAACTTTCATGGACTTAAGGACTGAAATCTTTCCAGTTGAACTGGGGGGGGTGGGTTGATGCCAATTTGAGATAAAATGCTAAACAGAACCTAAAGATGAAAAGGTTAATCAATACTTAATTTATTATTAAATCTATGTGAAATATTGTGAATACATTCTCAGTGATGGAACTGTGGAAGCAGAATCACTGTGGCTTTGGAAGGTCTGTCAGCTGTTCTGAGGCCAAAAGGTGTCTATCTGTATAAATTTTGGATGTTCTCACTTCCAGCTAAAGCAGATCTAGGGATGTGTGCTGAGTTTGAAGGCTGCTATCATGGCTCCCCTTTGGTCAGGATTATAATGAGGCCTTTTTAAAATGGACTAATGCTTTGCTATACATGAGCTAAAATTTCTTATTTATTTATACAACAAATATCCCTTCTTCCACATATTAATTTTTCTTACAGAGGTACTATCTAGTGCTAGGACTCAATATATCATCATGGGATTTAAAAAAAAAAATCACAACTTTTTACTGGAAGAACAGAGATGCTCCTCCTCCTCTTGTCATTACTCAGTCAAATGAAGAAGAATCTGAAGACCCTGCAGCTTTTTAGGGGATGCTGCCCCAGGCCAGCCTCAGCATGTCTGGTGCTGCCCTTGCTTTTAGCTGCTGAGGAGAGGTGGGCTCAGTGGGCTGGTATGGGAAGATAGGTTCTAAGGAGAGTGCAGAAGGCAATTTTCCCAATGAACTATAGCTGTACTGATTGCTGAGGAGTGGAAACAGCCTTGCCTGCCCAATGAGGCTGGGGGTTATAAAAGTGTGGGCTAGCTGGTCAAGAGCAGGTTGCAGTTGGAGCTTGGGATGGAGTGTGCTGGCTGTGCTGAGGAAGGGACAGAGTAAGTAAGAAGATGCTCTGTGAGTGACAGACAGGGTTAGGTGGCCAGGTTGGGGTTAGCCAGTCATGCAGAAGGAAGAAGGAAACTCGCAGAGAGGAGAGAATGAGTCAGTGCTGTGTGGAGCTGCCTCTAAGGAAAGGAGTCAGAGTTGCCTGAAAGAAGGCATGAGAAGATTTTAATAAAGGACTGACTGAGGATGGTGTCAGTCCAGTCTGTCTCGACATAACTACAGGATGGGTTTTTGCAGGGACAATTCACGTGGCTCACGACTAGGCAAGCACCAGTGCCACCCTCAGCTTGCACAGCCGAGAGCCTGGGCTCGGGCCGTGCCCTGCCTGGATCCTCCACAGGCTCTGCTCCTTCAGGAAAGAGTCTGCTCGGCCGCGGTGTCCCCGGGGCTGCAGAGGGACCGGGACCATCTCCTCCCCTGCCCACCTTTTCCTCGCACCCCGCGGTTCCCCCTCAGTCTGGAGCTGGCCAGGTCGGGCACGGGGCAGCCCCGAGCCCTCCTCACAGAGACCCCCGCCAGCCCCTGGGCTCGGACAGCCAGCAGGATGCCCCGGGGGGCGAGCGAAGGCCGCAGGACGGATGCCCCGGGGGGCGAGCGAAGGCCGCAGGACGGATGCCCCGGGGGGCGAGCGAAGGCCGCAGGACGGATGCCCCGGGGGGCGAGCGAAGGCCGCAGGACGGATGCCCCGGGGGGCGAGCGAAGGCCGCAGGACGGATGCCCCGGGGGGCGAGCGAAGGCCGCAGGACGGATGCCCCGGGGGGCGAGCGAAGGCCGCAGGACGGATGCCCCGGGGGGCGAGCGAAGGCCGCAGGACGGATGCCCCGGGGGGCGAGCGAAGGCCGCAGGACGGATGCCCCGGGGGGCGAGCGAAGGCCGCAGGACGGATGCCCCGGGGGGCGAGCGAAGGCCGCAGGACGGATGCCCCGGGGGGCGAGCGAAGGCCGCAGGACGGATGCCCCGGGGGGCGAGCGAAGGCCGCAGGACGGATGCCCCGGGGGGCGAGCGAAGGCCGCAGGACGGATGCCCCGGGGGGCGAGCGAAGGCCGCAGGACGGATGCCCCGGGGGGCGAGCGAAGGCCGCAGGACGGATGCCCCGGGGGGCGAGCGAAGGCCGCAGGACGGATGCCCCGGGGGGCGAGCGAAGGCCGCAAACACTCCGGGGAGGGGACAGGGACAGGCAGGAGCTGGCCCAGGTGCCAGGACAGGCTCCATGAGAGCACTCGGCTGTGCACTGATGTGATGGCTGGTTCTATCCCTGTGGAAAAAGGCTTCCATGACTGTACTCCCATAAATATGGGAATGAATATTGTCTCTTCACAAACTGAAGAGAAAGCATTTAAGCATTTAAACATTTGCCTTAACTGCAGCTATTGTTAAGTGAATTAAACTAAGAGTTTGATTCATAATTGGTATTTCTGTTACCACAAATATAGCCATTCTTATTTCGAATACATTAAACCATAAGAAGCTGCTTTATACCAGCTAAAGCTCCACAATACATTTATGTATTATTGGAAGCATAATTCACAAACAGAGTGTTATTAAAACCTTACCAGCTTCCAGTTTAAATCTTTGTATGGTGATTTAACACCCTTCTCGTTCTTTATGTGGCCTTTTCATTATAAATAAACATGAATGTGTCCTCACAGTCTGTACCCACAAGTCCTGTGAGCACAAGAAAGGCAGCAATAATTCCTGTTGATCTTGGATGCTGTAATAAGACTGTGTCCAGGAATTAGACCTTCATATGCAGAATTGCTCTGAATGGATAAAAAAATGCTACTCTTAAGTAATGGAAATACAGTACATTATTGGTTGTGCTATGAATGCTAATAATGCCATTTTTCTTGTAGATATTACAAGTTTCTTATTTTATATTAGGCCACTCTGTGACATGTAATTGTCTTCTGGTGTTAAACCTAAGCAGTTCTATTACTAGCATGAAAAAAGACCTGAATTGTTAGAGATTGCATTTAGATGTGTAAAATTTCTATTTTACTGTTTCCTATATTACTATTTTATGCTTGTTTCTATTACAAATCATGAGATGTTGTATGGAATATTTTAGCTGAGCTACTGACTACTATATAATTTATGAAATCTGGTTATAGGGGCAAAAGAAGTTGATAGTAAACCTAAGAGTAGTTTTTCACTTATAATTATTGAATACTGCACTATTTGATTTTTTTCTTTTAAATTTGTTACAGTGTTGATACAGGGGGCTGTCAGATGTGACAAAGAATGTATGAGAGCCCTCCTGGGGTGGCAGCTGTGTTGGCACCAACAGCTTCTTAACTGGTATCACATGTGGGCAACTGGGTTCTGAGGTAACACAGGCTTTTACTAAATTGTTTATTATAATATTTCTACAATGAGAGCTATGATAAAGATGCCTCTGACAGAAATTTAAGATTTTTAATTAAGTTTTTTTTATTATTATTATACGGACTTCATAGGGTTTTTTCCCTCTTATTTCTCAAAATATATGTTTTTTGTCAGCTGGTAGGTGAATGTGTACAGGAGCCATACCTCCCATCTACTGCTTCTTAAGCCACTGGCTATCAGTTTTCTGTAGGACTTTTTTTTTTTTAATTTTTTTTTTAATTTTTTTTTTTTTTACCACATTACTATAAACACCCTGAGAATTACAGGGGGATTTGCACAGACTTTCAGTTGGAGCTTAGGAGTTGGTCCAGGTCTTTAGATTTTGGATTCTGTTTTGTTTCTTGAAAGATCTGTGATTCCCTCTAATCAAATATTAGGTTAGAGAGGGTATAACATATTTGAAGACAATGATAGACATTAAATTAAAAACATAAGTAAAATTTCTTAGGATTATTCCAGTAGCTAATAATTCACAAAAAACAAGGTATCACATATCTTTTAGTATTTTCAAGTGAAGGCTGGACAGACTTACTGAATGTAACAAATCAAATATGAAAAACATTGATGTGAATTAATGAGAATAACTTGGATTAAAAAACAACTTCTAAAGGTTGTGATTTATCTGGGAAGAGAGTATGTAGTGACAAGCCTGTTTTTAAGTTGTTAATAAAATAATTCCAGGTAAGTTACCTTTGTTTGTATTGGATTAATGGGACACCTTGTAATAAAATATTTGACCGTAATAACACCATGTGCTTTCAACTGACACTTGGAAATACAAAGTAAATTTTAAAAACAGATCCTGAATCTTGAGCAATGAGCTAGTAATTAATTGCCAGAATGTCAATGCATAATGCAGAGTAATGTTACCAGATCTAATTTAATAATAAAGAAGGAAGCTTTGAAATTATTTGGGTTTTACTTGCTTCCTCTCCAGAAGAGAGAGACCTTGCAATAACTTTTACTTATGATGGCAGCAAGCTATGGCTATTTTAACATAAAAACCCCACTGAAAATAGAATATATCAGATGATTCATTCAGGTTAAGATGACAAACTTTCATAAACTGTTGTCCCTTTTTCTTCATTAGCCATAATTATTGCTGTCAGTTAGACTTCGGGACAAATACTACATGCCTTCCTTTTATTTTAAAAATAAAGGATAAAAATGGCTCTGTAAAAACAATTTTAAGTTCATGTTCAAGAGACAGTAATATTTTTGACAGATTGCTGTGAAATCTTGTGTGCTCTCAGATCTCAAAAAGTACAAGGTCAAAAATATTGTTTGTGATGCCCTATATATTTTAACAGAAATATTGTCAAAATAAATTATAATTAGGTTTTGACACTTGTCCTGAAAATGTCAAGGCCTGCATAAAATAGAATACCTCAGAAACTTCAGGCAAAAAGTCATAAGCGTAATATTCATTCAATAACTCTGTAGGGTATAGATCATCTTGCAGTGCTGAGTTTTGGGATCAGGACACTAATGTGAGAAAGAGGTATCAGCCCCTTAACAACTTTTGCTATGGATTTCATGAGATGTTCTTGAAAAAAAAAAAAAAAGGAGAAAACCCCCCAACCAAACAGAAAAAGTCCATCTCCCCAAAAAAACATATTCAGCACTGTACCAAGATCTAACAGCTCCTGCAGCAGGGCACTGGGAGTGGGATATCAAGCTGAGGTGAAAGCTATGTCAAAAACTGAAGATGAAGAGGGCACATAGCATCTGAAGAATTCTGTTTAGAGCCAGAAAAATGGAATCATTAGGAATATGCCCAGCTCAAGACATGCAGGTGAAGTAAATTTAGAATAGTTACCAAGTATTTTTCCAGATGCAATAGTGCCTTTGGGTCTTTGGGATAGTTAAGAGATCCAGTATGGTCCAAAAGAATCAGAAAGAGCAGGGGGAGGCACAAGATCATCCTTCAGCACCTTTGGTGTCCTGTGGAATGGCAGCAGTATAAAAATAGAGGTGATGATGCTGAGGAAGGAGGTGTAGGAGCAGCACCCAGGCAAAGGCCATTCAGCAGCACTTGCAATGCTGTGCACAGAAGGGACATCAGCTCAAATTCAAAAGGAGCTGCTGGCTGTGTTCTCTGCTGCAGAAGAGTTTGTCAGTTCACCTTGGGGCACCAGGTGGGCAGTCTGTTCAGAAGCCATTAGGAAGCACTATGGTTAAGTTGGTGCTGGGGGCACACAAATGACTACAAGCCTTGTCAGATGCATCCCAATCCAATGAGGAGAGGATGAGGCACTCTGAAAAGAAGTTGTGGCTAGGGGCAGATACACTGCACGTGCAGACAAGTTTTTGGAACAGAGGAAAACCTAGCAGTGTGTTTCAGTATATCTTTTTTGATTCACATGAAGTATGTTTTGCTATGATGGACTCCTTGAAGAGGGGGAGGTGGGTGGAGAAGGCATTTCTAGGACATTTTAGAGATGACAAAAAATATGTGCTAAATGTAAGTATATAAAATACATGGGATCATGATATGTCCACGGGCTGGTTATATACGAATAGATTTCATCCCAAACAGTGGAAAAAGACACAAAACCCCCCGTAAAACTTATCAAAAGGGAAGATATTTTATTTCCAGAGCTCAGTTAGTGAAGCATATTTTGTCTTTACCTCTCAGTTCATAAAGACCTCATCTTGCTCTCACTGAAAATATTTTCCAGAAATCAAGGTGAATTCTCTGCTTAGCCTGCTGACAGGGGAGAAAACTGCTTTATATCTCCTTTTTTTCCCCTTCATGTAGAGTTTGGCTGGGGGTTCCTTATTTCAAAGGGAATCTACTTGTGCTAAACCCCTAAATGTGTATGCTTTCTATAGTGAAATGAAAAACACATTTTTTCTAGTATTTGTTTTGCATACTTTCCAATAACTGAGGGGGGAAATGCTACTGAACACACATTTGAATAGAAAATGCTGCCCAGGAAATAGACTAAAACCCCTCCCTTTGTTGGAAGGGAAGTGAAGTTGGTCTGATGTAACTAAATGCTCCAAAGTAAACAGCTCCTGTTCAGTTCACTTTTTCAGAAGTGTGGTGGGATTGTTTTCAGCCTCTAAAACATGCAGTTTCATTGAAGATAATTGACAATAAAAGCTGGGGAAGAATGTACATTCGGATCTTAAATGCTATGGAAGTGATATAACATCAGACAAAAACTGCACTGCCTACTCAGCAGGCTGGAAGCTGCTCTTATTTTCTATCTAACAAGATTTTTAAAAAATCACTTTACAGCTTATAAGTGGTATGCAGGCTTAATTGTTTCCTTATGCTTCATTCTGCAAATATACTGAACGATATCAATCAATTAGCTATTGGTGTGCCAGACTGTTTCTTAATGTGAAATGCCTGCTGTGTCTTAATTTTTGCCTTGAACAGGTATTTTCACAGAGCTAATTCATAATATCTTACAGACTCAGTATAATCCCAACTAAACATTTTGATTCTTAGTCCCATGACTGCCTCTTGGAGTTCTTGTGCCAAGGGGTTCCTCCACAACCTGCCAGGGAATATGACATGCACCTGGGCATGTGCAGATGCCATTGTGAGACAAGTCATGTGGAATGCCTGAAGGATGCAATAAATATTGCATGCAATGCAAATTCTGTTGACAGAGATATCTGAGGGAGGGTGAAATTCTTATCTGGCTTTTTGGAGGACTTTGTATGGAAATGAACCACTGGTAGTGCTCTAGGAATTGCCATATTCCATCAGCACATTGAGTTTGATTTCTTGGCCTCAGCAATGCCTACTCTTTTATAATCTGGTTATTCAGAGAATGAAGGACTACCCTTCTACAAATATGCCAATCTAAGTCACTCAGAAAGCAGCTATACTTGTTCAGGGATGAGGGGAATATTCCTTGTTGACTTTTTTCTTTTGCAAGCCCTGACCTTCTTCCCTGAAAGATAAGAGTACAGTATCCTCGAAACATGTACACATTGACATGGCTACAACAGGTCTAATTACTGCACTTTAAAACAAACAAATTCTGCAAATATGTTGTGTCCAGTTTCTTTTAACTACAATTGGTAGAACTTTTTACCTGATCCATCTTATCTGGCATTTCCCCTGTACACCAGCTGAGGAAAAGCATACATTTCTCACATTTCTTTTTCAAGTGCATCAGTTAAAACCATTTCCTTCAGTTGCTTACTGTGACTAGTGTTTAGAAAAACATACATTTTCTTGAATTTGTCTGCTCTGCAGTTTCAGCAGCAGTCTGAGCTACTGGGCAAGATGGATCAGGCTTATAGGGACTGTAGCTGGGAGCCTGGATGCACAGAGTAAACTGTTATCTTCATTCTGGTCAGACATAACCAGTATTTAGACATTTATTTGGATATTTCAAACTAAACAAGTGTAGCCTCAGTGTACTTTATCAATTTACTATTAGGTCCTCTGCAAAGTGTGACTGTTATGACTAAATGACATTACACATCCCCTGTAGACCTCAGTGGCAGCTTTGCACAAGGGTTTGCACACAGCTTTATGATCCACTGTAAACATGAACCACATGCAAACTTCAATGGTTATGTTCTCCTTTATCCTAAAGAAATCTGTTCATTCTAAGTATCTTTACTTATGTTTATTTTCTAATTATTCCTCTTCCTTCAATTTCTTACAAGGAACATTGAGGACACGTAGGACCTATAGTCCATTTAATCCAAATTTATGCCAAAGCATATGACAAGCTATATACAGATTTGTGTATATATATTTAAGAGACTATCAGAATATAGGTTTTTTTCTTGCAGTTTTTACTAACAGCTGTTGGAAAACAGTTATAGCCAGAGAAAATATGGAAAGATATAAAACTCAGGGCACACTAAATGCAATGCTGATTAAATTCATAGCAAGATCATTTCCTGTTCAGCAAAGCTTGCTCAGCCAGCCAAGAAAAAACAAGAAGACAGATTTCCAACCTGCCTTTATTTTCAGTGCTCAAATCTTGTGCATTTCATCCTCAAGGTTCAACAGTGTGTTTACACTAAAGCTTTAGTAGTATCTGTATTATTGAAAGCCTGTCCTGGAGAGAAGCTCACAACACATTACCACAGAAATCACCCCTGGCAGTGGAAACCTAAATGCTGCTTAATTGCATAAATATAGGCAAAACTCAAGGCATCTACAGGCTGCAGCAGGGGTGGCTTAAAATAACATGTTCACAAATTGCTCAGCTCTGGTAACAACTGATAACAAGCATTAATGCATAACACAGCAAAGAAATTATATACATTTATATCTATTTCCTCTCTACAAAGAGCCATAAATATTGTTCTTTCAAAATGTGTAACTGCAATGTGTGAGACTTGACTTGACATTGGTGTGATGAGATAAACTATTTAATTGGGTTTTTAGCATACTAGCAATGTACTTATCACAGTATTTGGCATTCAGACTAGGGAGCCATGAAAGATTATCTTTCCTGGAGAAGTAGAAAATGGCACCTCCTTTCCACTTGCTGTCCTCTAAGCCTCTTCTGAACATCCTATTTACCTTTTGGAATCACCTTGTTTTTGTCTTGTGTCGAGTTTCCAAGGGGAAGCTTATCTTGGAGTTGTTCTCCCAGGTTAAATACATTGCCTCCATCTATTTCTCTAGGTAGATGAAAGCCAGTACTTATCTAAAGGCGTCTGGGGCTGTATTAACTCGTGCTTTTTCTGCCTCTGCAGTACATTGCAGTTGCCTTCTGAATGCAGGCATTCAGGGTGGCTTTGGGAGTTTACTGCTTGAAAGATTTATGGTGTGGATCACACTGAAAGAAAAGGAAAAAAAGAAAAGATAAAAGCTTCTTGTGGATGTCCAGTGATTCTCACAGGTTCTGGGAGCATCCTACTTTCCAGGTGTGTATATTTCAACTTTCGTTATTAAGGGATAGGACAGATGGAGACACTTTTATCTTAAAAATATTGGATGAGCTAAAAAGTAGCTCTCTCTCCCAGTTTCATGTTTTACATCCAAGAGNATGGGGTTTTTTTTTTTTTTTTTTTTTTTTTACTGCTACATACTGGTGTGGTCCAGTTTACTCAGGTTCTCTTTGCACTTCCAGAGGCAGAAAAAATGGATCACAATTGAGAAACAGCAGCAGGACACAGGTGAAGGCATTATCTACTGTTACATAGTCTTGAGGATGACAAAGGGTAAAGGAAAAGTTAAAAGAAGGTCAGCATTGAATCTTTCCAGCCTGACAAAACCATCTGAAGTACTTTGCTTCATTTTCACATTTGTGGACATCACTGATCCAATCCAGAGCCTGCAGTTTGACACAAGTGGGAATGGGCTAATTTACAAACTCAAAGCACTTGTAACATGTTGCTGGTGTTGAATATATATATGCTCAATTCCTCCTCTGCGGCTACCAAAACCACAAAGCTTTAGTCACGTTTTCTTGTTGGTTGGAAAGGGGAAAGAGTAGAGTGTGACATAGTTTTAGTATTTAACTATATAATGAGTATCACTAGGATCATCTTGATAGAGCTGTAGCTGTCAGTGGGTGAGGCAATTACTAAATGAGGGCACAGAAATAACCTTGAATCAAGATTCTGCAATAAACTGCCATATTTATGGGTACTAGAGAGAATATATTTTGTAGTAAAATATGATTTATTATATTTATGCAGATTTGGAAACTGCTGAACAGCTGGGCAGACAAGTCACAGGGCTGTGTATGTGGGTATCTGCTTATGCTTTATCTTCTGCAGGAATACAAGAATTCCTACACCAACCATTTGCAGAGATGGGTTCTACCATCTGGAGAACATAATAGCCTTCCTTTAGGTACACCCATCAAGCATCTGTCCAGCAGTCAACTTAAAAACCCAGCTACTGCAACACTTACTGCTTTTCTCCTCTTCACAGATATGTCTTACCCCCAGATTCTTAGAGTGCTGAGTTTTGTGCCTTTCTGAGGAGTGGGACACAGATCAGATCTTTTTTTTTTTTGTTGGGTTCAACTTGTTTCCCCAAAATGCTTGACTCTTGCTGACAGTCATTGTCTTCTATACTTCCATCCCACTGGTCGGCTTTCTGTGCCTCTTTGATTTAAAAAGCCTGATCTTCTGATGTGCTGACCTCCTCCCATTCCACTTGGCTGCAGCTGGCATTGTGAGCACCCAGTACTACTGTAAATTAGTCTCCAAGTGTGCAACTGGTAGCATGTGTTCTTTGTTAGCACTGGCTCACTTGAGCTGAGCTGCTGTTTTAGTAGCTTTGAACTTTCTTAAGTCACTGAAGCACAATTCATTTCCTATTGGAGTTCATGATTGTATGGGAAAAACTTTATCTTGTGAGAGACAAAGGGAAAGGATGTACTGGCTTTGTGTTTTAAACTCTGTTTGCATGATGTCATGCACTGCTCACTAGTATCTCTATAGGTGTATTGAGTTTTAATTCAGAAAACTAGCTGGAATTGTAATCTTCTCCATCCTACGTTTTCCTAACATAATTTTCCTAACACATCCTGTTAGGCAGAACACTACCTCATATGACCTGCAACCTAAGGCTGACAAAGACACTTTCTAAATCATATTGGCTTAAATGTGTAACTGCTTATATGAACAAAAATCAATGACTTTCTGCAGTGGACAGACCTAACACATCAAGACTGTTTCTGCAGTTCTGTGGTGACACAGTTTTCAAGTTATTTAACCTCACCATCTCTAGAGCTGAGCTAGATTCCCAGGAAATTTCCCAGCTTGCTTGGAGAAATCTCTTCTTTGCTATTTAAGACACTGAACTTTTGCCTTTACTCAGGCTGGTAACTGGTGGTAGTCACAAGTGCTGGCTGCAGCTGTGTGTGCTTGTTCCCAGAACACAGCAATGCATTACCAGCCTGCCTAACATTCTCATCAGCAAAGGCTGCTCATGAGCTATGCCAGCTAAGCCTGTTTGTCTCACCTGTATTCCACTGTAATCCAGCTCCATTTTTTCTGCAGGAGTCAGTTGTTCTGGCATACTACATAACTGTAGTATTTCAATCACATAGAACAGAGGATGTTAACTAATGGGATTTCACATTCTTTCACTAAGGTGTTACTGAAATTGGATGGCCACAGCAAAATGTCTGTGGGGCAACTGTTTGTAGCTATATAAAAGAGATGCTGGGATGCAAAATAGCTGCAATGATTGCCTGCTTAGCGTACACCAACATAATTCATCCTGACAGCTTTCTCCCATGGCCAAGGCAGGTTAAATGATGTTGCAAACACTGCCCAGAGAGATGGCACTGTAATCCTCTAGCTGGGGCTGCTAGCAAGAACGAACCCTGTGTAGAAGATGGAGGAAGAAAAGCAACCTTTAATTGCCAACTCATCCTTTGTGTTTATCTATTTCAACTGAGAGCAGTGCCTTCTAATGGAACAAAGATATTTTCAGAACAGAATCAAACTAGCACGGACATGAATAGCTAAAAGGTGGGTTGAGGTTCCAATACCATAGAAACATATTAGAGGGGGCAGAAATTGAACATTTTTTTTCTTAGTCCCCCCACACATCCTTTGTTTGCACTAGAAGAGCTTTCCACTATAGTATTATGTGGTCTGTGATTATCTGTTGAAAGAAAAAGCTACAGAACACTTAAGTCACAACATAAAATCAATCACCAAGTACAGTGGTCATGCTATTTCTTGTTCTCCATGACTGTTTGTGGTAGTAAATGAGAAAAAAACTTGGCACTTCCAAAGAATTTTAACCTCACTTATGTGTAATAAAAACAATTAATTAAGCTTCTTCAGGAAAAGCATCTATGCCTTTTGCCTCCCACACCTTTCCCTTTTGCAGTCAACTTTCCAACTCTGCAGATCTGGGAAACAATTTGTATGAAACGATTTGGGAGAGATTCTCTGACATAGCAGATACAACTGGCAGGAAGGGCAAAAAAAGATATTGTTGATTTTTCCATTTACATTTTGGCTATTCAATTGATCAAGATAAAGGTCATTAGGGACTACTCCGTTGTATGACTGACTCTACAGTGATTTACTATGGGTGACCTTGTGGTTAAGAAGAGCATTCATCACTGCAAATGCAGCCCCAGATGTGCCAGCCCTGAGTAGTACCTGACCCTTTCTCTCTGCAGGAGGAACTGAGGAGCTTTGCTTAATCAGTCCTAAACAACTTTATAGAGGATACTTTCCTCCTATGTGGTTGAAATATTTTTCCAGAGAGACACGTGAGGGAGGGAGGTGGTGGACTTGCCTGGTGCAGCAAAATTTCTTTTCCTAAACTTGGACAGTTTATGAACTGGAAGAGTTTCTCATTATCTCTGTAAGTAAGTGGTCAGCTGATGGCAATATCAGCATAGTTTGATTACCTAAATTAGATCCCAATTGTCCACCTTGGTTTTATAGCATCTACTTTAAAAACAAATTAAATGTGAAATGAGATAGCAAGCAGAGTCTCAGCTGTAAGCTACAAGTAGGGATCAATTTGAAGTATGTAATCTAACATGAAGGAAAGAAGAAGCCAATACATACCAAGACAGCCAGGGAAAGGAAGCAAAAAGAACCTGACTGGAGAAAGTGACACAAATGAATTGTTTGTGCCAAATAATCAGGTTAACTCTAACTGGAGCTGGGAGATGATAGTTTGCACAGAATTAAGGCCTAGAGCTGCAGAGAGTTAGTTATCTGAATTTGGTCGTAGTAAACGAGTTATATGCCTAAATAACTTTGAAAACCAAGTCCTTAAAATGCTTCAATGTATATAGCTGTTACAGAATTTGTAAACATCCCATAGTTATTAAAGAAGCGAGCAGGTAGGACAAGACAAATACATTGGCTTTGCAGAACAGCTGGAGAGAAGAAGCTCTGATTGTGACAGTCACAGCTGCCCCAGGATTACCCAGGAAGGGCTGGGGTGGTTTATTTGCTTCCCCAGCAGGCTGATCTCCATGGCTGCTGTAGCTCTAATCCAGGGGAGGGAGCTGCTTTCTATTCTAACAGCTTCTCACTCAGGGTTTGCTCTGAGGAGACCAAGTTCAGCGCTATGCTGGGTAAGTGTGGAAGGAGTAAGATGTGCTGATAAAAGTTGGTTTGTAAATGAAGCTGTGTTGGTGAGGTGTTATTTAGGAGTGTTTTTTTCTTGAGATGTTATGTGTGCAGTGCTGGCTTTCCACTACTAACACATTTTAGAATATCTTCACTTGTGTGGGCTATGCTGTCTCTCAAGCAGGGCCTGGAGTTTCATATGCATGTTCAGGATAATGAATGCATGTTGTATTTATTTCCCTCTTTTGGAATTATTTTTTCTTTGTATTAGAAATCGTTTCACTTTGTTTTAAATCATTTAAATAATATAGATCTTGAAGTGTCATGAGGATTAACTTAAATATTTTTACTGAGCTTGCTTTGAAGATGTAGAATACTATTCAAGTGCTAAGATTTAAATATGGGCTGTGAAGGAAATGCTGCTGATTGAATTTTTAGAGGCAGTGTGTTAGATAACACTGAGTTTGTTATTTAAAGGTAAAATGAAAGCCATGGAGGACTGCAAAGTATGAATAGTAGAGAAAACTTCTTAATGACTTTGTAGAAAATAATATGTCTCTCTTTTATGGATGCTTAAAAACCTTTAGGGTTTGATATGGATTAGGATACTTAAGGGATAGTGATGGGAATGGCAGTCAAAGTGCAGCTTTTGGCCTGAGACTGTCTTGTGCTGTTATGGATGACAGATATAATTTATGCTCTATAGTTTTTTGTTGTTTTAAATTTTGATCCATATATGCAAAATCAATAGAATAAGGACACAAGGGCTTTACTATGTGCACTATACCCCCAGAGGACAAGGAAATAGAGATGAACAGGCCTTAGATGGCAGGGTTATAATTTTTCCAGTAAATCAAATACCATTCTGCAGAACAATATGGCACAGATATTAGTGGGTTAAAGTATTCCACTAAATATGCTGTTACGCATAATATTCTGCTAAATATGCTCCAGGAGAAAAAAACATCACAGTTTAACTCCAGTTTTCTTCAGGGGATACAAGTATATGGATTGTGGTGGTGTATTCTATGCAGCAGATATAAAACTCATGGGGCAAATTTTCTTTCATTAATAAAAAAATTCAGTGGAAACTTATTAACATGCGTATGGATTGATGTGTTTCCAGTTTTTCTCTTTAAACAGAGAACATTTTAAAGTCTTCCTGAAAAACAATATTAATGACTCTTTTGGAGAATATACAATAAACATTTAGTGTTTCCTCTGTTAGTGTCTTCTGCAGCCACATTTCCGAAGGTTAAAAACTTCAAGTATGAAATGCTGCCTTCTGTTTTCTCCCCCAAGAACTGAGAATATTTTTGACTAATTGGAAATGAGCTTTTGTGTTCCCCAAGCAACCTGCAATATCAATTATTTGCATAGCTTTAGTCTTACTGTGTATCATCTGCTATTGTGTGTTCTCAGGATGACAGTACTTCTTGGATGTGCTGGAACATTTCCAAACATCCAAGCCTAAGTGGTAGCTTATCTCAGTTTGATTCTGTGATTTACAAAATCAGCATAAAGATGGAAGCAAATCTATTTTCTATTTGTTTCACCAAGCAGCTTTGTTTCACATAACAGTATGTTACCACACTTCATCTGACATAGAATAATCCTTGTAACACATTCTGAGTAGGATGCTGGAAGGATGTTCTAAAAGAAAGGGAAAATATGCTCTCAAAGGGACCAGCACTTCTGAAGAGAATGAAAGGCCAATGAATAGTTGTTTAGTATTTCTGCTGCCTTTTCCCTCACCTTTCTCCTGAGACTTCGCAAATATATTTTGACAGGTTACAGCTGTCAGCACTGTAAAACATAGAATGCTTGCACCTTGCCAAAAATATGATGTCATAGTGCAGAAACTATTAATAGTAAGATATATTTTCTAGTTTAGAGGGCTCCCTAAATCATGAAATGGAGTGAAAAAAATCTAAGTTCTTGATTCCCTGCAGGCCTAGACAGAATTTAAGCACTATTTTTGCTGACTAGCTAAAGAAAGTGATGCATTATGTGAGACTGTGCTGGATTTGGAGAACTTGTAACTGAGATAAGAAGGTTGCAGCATGAAAATATCCAAGGATGGCAGCAGTGGGTAGAGAGCCTTGTAATGGCCAGGAAAGCCAGGTAGCAAAATCAGGAGAACTATAGACAGCACGTATTTATTGTGTACTTGGTAAGCTAGCCTTGGATCTTTATGCTGTGTTGGATATTTCTCCTACAGACAGGTGGCTCAGACTCCCCTTTGGTTCATTGCAAGGTTCCAGTTTGAAGTTATGGGTCAATATTGATGATCTAACTTGGTGTACTTAGCATCTGGTGGGTGGGTGGATGCCCCCTTTATGAGACTTTGGTAAAGGAAAACTTTAGGAAGAGGTGGTCAGTGTTGGAAGTCCCTTTATGTAATGCCAAAAAGCTTATTCAGATCCTGCAGCAGTGACAAGAGGGGTACCATCGTGGGAGACGGGCAGCAGTGAAACCGTGTTGAGGTTTTTTCCCCCAAGGTCTTGCCTGGCATTTTTTACCTTAGTATTTGGGTGCTCCCCAGACATTAAGTGACCTGTATGCAACATCCCATGCTTTGCCAGCAGCAGCCAACAATTAAAGCTCCTATTGGAGGAGGAGGTGAACACTGCTCAAGCTTCACTGGTGGATGACTTCTCCACCCATCCTAGTTTAGCTTTCTAGGGTAAAGCAGGTAAGCTTCAAACTTGCTTAGTGATTCAAAACCCCTCACCTACAGATGGATACCTTCACTGGTGTCCACTGGTAACCCTGCCAGGTCCAAGCTGAGTGTGTGAGATGGAGATACCCCCACAGAAGAACACCCTAGGGTTGTTATGCTCCCTTTGAAGGTTTGCAGAGGTCTCTTTGTCCCTAACAGATGTTCTGCAGCTGACTATTATACAGGAAGGAGGCAGCAATAACTCTTTCCCTTGTTTTTAATGAAACAGATTTTTACCAAAAGAATTGTAAGTATCTACCCTTGGCACTGTGTGACTACAGAAAGTGCTTGTATGAGATCTTCAAAGACATGGCTTAGGAAGATTTGTAGCAAGCTAAAGGCATCATTTTAGCTAAGGGTGGAGGGAGTCATTGAGTAAGGACAATGAAACAACATTAACTTGTGCAATAATAACTGTCCCCATCCACCTTCATTCTGGAGACTAACATCAGTCAATTCAAGGCTGCTTAACCCCTCAACAGAAAAACAAGTAATTGATTTAAAATATGATCATGAAATTCAGTAGTAGAAGAAAAAGTGTTAGGGTTGTGTCTGAGGCTTTTCTTTCAGGTAGAAGTCATTTGATTACTGAGAAGAGTAAGAGCTATAATAGGTGAAGGCTGTAATCTTTCTAAAGACATAAATTCTGTCAAAAGCTTCCCTATGAGGTTCTGAGTGTTAAGCTTAGGGAAAGAAAATCTGGAATTAACTCAATTAGTTATATAAGCATATGTGACTATTCTTTTCCTACAGGGAGTATGCTATAAATGGAGTCAATTGAGAATGACTTAAGGGTTTTTTGGTTTGTTGTTGCATTGTGTTATTTTA
>VZTT01013926.1:5242-48975 GCA_013400855.1 Buphagus erythrorhynchus | reverse complement strand
ATCATATCATATTATATTCTGTGAGACAAGGGACTTTTAACTCTATCACTGAAGATAATACCTTAATTAGAACTCCACGATTTAAACAGTACGCAAGTTAAATAAAGGAAATTCAGTATTTAAAACCACTTTAGAAAAATGAGCAGTAGTCCATGTTGCAATGCCAGCAGGTGAAGGACTTTCACCTTCAAGAAAACATACCGCCTGCACAGCAGGAATAGCTCTTGGTGTCTGATGGGTGTGGAATCTTTATTTTCATTCTCACCCACTGATCCCCACCTGGGGCTACACAGTGTGCTGTTTCCATGCAGTCAGGGTGGCACAAGATTATCATGCACAGCATTAATATATTAAGCAAGACAGCTGCCTGAAGCTAGAAGACAGATTCAATCACACTGCTAATTAAAAGCCAGTATGCCACAAGTTTCAAGAAATCCCAGCATTCTCTTAATTACCATCTCCCTCAAGAAGATGCAGAAAATCAAAGAAACTTCTATTAAGTTTTTTTAAGTTTAAAGTGGAAGGTTTTAAGTGACAGGGTCTTTCCAAACTTGCATCATATGAATTTGATTTCAAAAGACAAACAAGGTGGTCAGGATGTGAACATATGATTTGGGAATCCGAAGTCAAGTTTGCAACCTATAAGTAAGATAAGACTTTTCATATCTGTATTTCAAAATTTTAAGGTAAAAAACTGATCTTGCTCTTGTTTAAATTAACACAAAAGTAATTCCACTTAATTCAGTTCAGTAAGACCTGTATAAAAATCCGTGCAGAAGAATAAAGACTAAGCTGTGAAATTTGAAAATTTAGACCAAGGAAAATTTCAGACAGACCACTGCTGAGGATCAGGAACTGAAACCAGTATGTATTCTGTGTCCCAGTATGTATTCTGTCTCTTTTACCTTCTGACCAGACAAATATGACTATTTGATATCCTACTTACAATAATTTAGGGGACTGGGAATGGGGTTGTTATCTCTGCTTCATTTATTATCAGAGACCCTGCTACTGCAAAAGAAAAATGCATCAAGCATTTTTCCTCTTTTTTATCAAAGATGAATGTTCATGCTCATGTTCACTGTAGGCAGAAACTTCAGCACCAGGGGAACTGAGCCTGTGAAAAGCACTATAGGCAGATGTACTTGAGGGTTAAGTTAGGTAAATTGCTCTTACATATTAGTTTCACGCTATAATTTTATGTGCAGGAGAAGATGTTTGAACTGAACTTTGGCATATCTATGCAGCTACCAAGGGCTGCAATTATTTACCTCATTATACTCAGTCACTTCACTTAAGAGTAGAATTGGAGTTTTTTCTTGTGAAATTTTGCATTTTTTCACTGGAAAAAAACACTAAGAAGGAGATCTTGACTAACCTGTTTGTTTTCATTCTGATGAGCCTGAAGGAAGAGCTGTGTAAACACCTGTATAATTGTCCGAACTTCTGAAGTTCCATCAGTTTCCACCAGTGCATTCCTAGGCATTGAAAAGTTAGATATGACAGATCTGATAATTAGTCTGCCCATCACACCACTGTTAACTGAAAGAAAATGGTATATTCTTTGTATAAACTATGTCTGAGCTCATTACACCACTACCAGAAATACTATCTTTGCAGACTTTTTAGATTTTATTTTAATTAAAAAAAAGCCAAAACAAACCTCATACACAACTCCTACAAATTAACCAAAAATAGTAACTATATACAATATACATAATTTAGGACACATAATTTATGCTACTTAAATAAATATACAATTAAAAAGACTAGCACAACTTTATAAGCCAAATTCAGCATCTGATCAGTTTATTGTGTTCAGAGCTACTCCCATGATTAAGTTAAGCATACTTTCTAGTGCTTTGTAGGACTGTATCTCACAGGCCACTCTAGAAGGTGAAATTCACAAAGGTGAATGCTTCAACTCGCCTTCCATAGTGCAAAATAACCTTGAGCAAATGGAGCAAGTGGAGGAAAACACATAGCAGCAATTTTCAATCTCTTATTTAAAAGACATATAGTAGAAAGGAGAAAAAATGTTCGAAGTAAGTTGCCAGTGAGATACAAGTATTAGAGAATTGTTTAATTCCTTCCAAAACATATAAAGAGCTAACACATTATTGTAACATAGAAATGTCACAAAACTACAGGCAAATATTAATCACTGATATAAAAAGAAGAAATAGTACATGGGAACTCAAGACAGTGTAGGTATGTGGACTTCTGTATAGCCACACATAGAAAGAAAACATTGGAAAATAAAAGCAGTAAGTAATATCACTGTGATAAGATAATTTAGCACAATTAATCTCCATATGCACGCAAATAGCAGGAAGAGTTACTACAAATAGAGTCAGAATGCTTAGATCCATACTTCTAACAGAACACTAACCCCAAATATAGAAGAAGTTTTTTGCCAGCTATAGAAACCTGACACAGTTTCCAAGCAAAGAAGTACATTTTCTTTATCAGCAGCTCTCTAAAATCTCACACGTGATTACAACTGGAATAGTATCTTAACATCTGCACATCACATGATAATAGTTGGAAGGATGTTAGAGAAATACAACAAAAATAAACAGAAGGCTCCATAAACCAATTAGTCTGCGAAAATCAGCTAACATATACAGCTTCATGTAAGTATCAAGAGGTGAGACACAGTATTCTTAAAATAAATACATCATACCAACAATGTAGAGGAACAAGCACACTAAGCAGAAACAATTCAAAGTAAAGAAAGAGCAGAAATGTAGGCTTAGAAACAGGAAAAATAATTTTGAAGACAATTTGAAACACTAATAGAAGTGCAAAGTTTTACCAAGAAATACTTGTTGGACAAAGCCCTGCTCTAGCTGAGAAACATAATTTTATCCATTTCTACTGTCTACCAAAGGGAAAGGATACAAAACAGTAGTGAAGTCATGTGGTTTTTTTAGAAAATATTTTATATAGCATGACCTTAAATAAGTGAAGAAGCTTGGACAAATTTTGTCTCCCTGTACCATCACAATATACAGCCTCCAGCCTAAGGCATCAGTACACATCTGCTGAAGTCACATCAATTTTTAAATGCATCTTGCTTTGGGAAAATGATTGATCTCAACTCTTCAGAAAATGCTATCTGTGTGCAGACACAGGACCACAGCAACAAAGGACTGCCAGAGCAGTGGCTGCCAAGTGGCTCCACACTCACAATACAGTGCTCTACAGTTTCTACAGCCCAGACTCTTCTATTAGTGCCTGCACAAACCTAAATATGCACACAGACACACAAATGTCCCCAAACACCTGGGATGTACCTGGGAGCCCTGTTTTCCTAAGAAGGGAAACACTTGATGAGCAAAGGATGTCAGTCACTAAATACATTATTGTTGTATTGAAATTGTTAATACTGATAACCCTGGCACTAGATCTACTTAAAATTAGTAATTATTAAGTCAAGTGAAAAAAAGAGAAAAGCCACTGAAAACTGAGTATAAAGGATTTGAAGCCCCCACGTGGTAACCAATATATCAGTTGCTTCAAAATAACTTCAATGCATTCAAAACCAAACTCATTATTAACAGGTGGATCAATCATTTAAGGACATTAAGAGCACATCTATCAGCATCAACCCTGAAAAGCATAAACAAAATGTAAAAGAGGCTACACTGGTAAGTGCGAAAGTTTTTGCTAAATGCTACCTTCATGCTGGCATGGGCCAAGCCATTTCAGCATTTATAGTTTTCACTTCAGCATTGTATTTCAACCACAAATCTCTACTGAAGTACAAAATAAATTACAAATTTTAAAGGCTAAAATACAATTTAGTCAATTAATGATTATTAATTATTACTAATTATTATTAGTACTAATGATTATTATAATGTAATTTTTATTTAAAGTTCATAAGATTTCTAACATTTTTCATTATTTGCAGTGTACTACACAGAAATGGACTTTAAAGCCTACAGTTAAAGAAAAATGTTGTCTTTAATAATTATTAAAATTCACTATTAAATTATAAATTATAATACGTTGCAGATTATAACACTGCTTCTGCTCTTGAAGAAAACCTCAATGTTTAAATGGGTCATTTAAAGCCCTTCCCACAGTAATTTCAAAACTTACTTGAAAATTTCATTTACCATTCTGAATATAGCAGGATGGCTTGCTGCTTGTGGCTGTTGATAAACAAAGGCAAGAAAATTAGGCATGAAAAAGAAACAACTCACACAACTGTCATTGCATAATTTACAGCTTAACTCATGCATGCTATTACATACCCATTATTAAACTGTAACGCTAACATAAACTCTTATTAAATCCTTTTCTTATGATTCAAACTCTTAGGATGCTCCACAGCGAGACCAAGCAGGCTCAACAGCTGATAAATGCAAACACCTGGGATCCCTAACTGTTTATGACAGCAATCACTACAAATACTAAAGGTGGCAGACAGAAAGAACAGGTTGTTGCATGCAATTGCTAGAGGCTAGACACTGGGAATAGCTTTTCAAAAAGCTTTTCTTTCCTCCTTGCAGATAACCCTTTCTGGATGTGCTTTGAGACTCTTGCTGCATCTTCAAAATTAAAATCCAGAAATCGATTTAATCACCTTTATCTTTAATAGTTTTGTATGCATTTTTGTCCAGGACATTTTTTCACAGTATTTTCTTTTGTGAACTTCAGAGTTGATAGTACAAGCTAAATATCCCAGTAGCTCAAAATATTTTTTTTAAACTAGTGAAGCCTTTTACCATGCTACCACACAAAAGACTGTTTTGAGAAAGTTGTTATATGAAAGTTGTTATGCACCAGTTAACACACTGCTCTCTACTTCCATATTCTTAGGCTTTTATAGAACACCTAGAAAAAACCCCACTTATGCATTCCCCAAAGCACTAAGTTAAAGTCTAAGTAGTAAAGCAAATCCTCACTTTGTGTCTCTGATGTTAGTGCCTGAAGATTTGGTAAGAATGTAGTTATTGAACAGCCTAGAGTAAGGCATGTTTAATAAAATGCATTTTATAAACTTTAAGAAGCATAGTGTTTATAAAATGGCGTTTATTAATATAGGTTAAAGTGCATAATGCACTATTGAAAACTTGTATGCATTTGTTTCAAGCTACAAAGTACCAAGCAGAAAATTAATACAATACTGTAATAGTAGATATAAATTATGTTTATAAAAATAAGTTATAATAATTATATAGTTATAACAATTAAAATAATACCTTTTTAACTGTACACAGGGAGAACAAGGACTTCGCTTAGTACAATCTGTACATGATAATATTAGAAAACAACCAACCCTTACTAAAACCTGTCTAGAAAAGCTCCTCCTGTGCCCCAGCTGTCTCTGCCATACTGTAAATAGGAGGTGGCACCTCATCTTGCAGCTCTGCCCCATTTTCTCTGCGCTATGGAACGTGCGCCACCTCCTGCTCCAGAGCAGGAGCAGCCGGAGCTGCGCCCCGAATCCCACTGCCAACGGAGCAGGGAAGGAGCCCCCACCACAGGACTGGCAGCAGGCACGGGCCTCTCACTCTTTTGGGGTCTTTTCTGGCCAGGGGTTTGGTTTTTTGCTTGTTTTGTTTGGGGGCTGTTTGTTTGTGGAAAGACTGGACTAGATCTCCAGAGCTGTCTTCCCTACCCAACCATTCTGAGATACTGGAGAGCAGTGGAAAGGAAGTGAGAGTACGTTTTCAGTCCTGTGGGCTAAAGGGTTGATTCAGTAATTCCTCCCGTTTTTCAGACCCTCTACCCTTTGCAGGCACACTTCTATGATGACGAGCCGACACATTTTGGATACAAACCAGAAAGGCTCCACCAGCGCATTGGCTCACAGACCAAGATCAAATGCTAGCTCTTTTGAACAAGCCCAAAATAAATGTGCTGTCTACAACAACGAAAAAAACTCCTCACTTCTTCCTGGCAGACAGAAGCAATATAACAGTACTCACTACAGGAAATCATAGTTAATAGCCCCTAGGATTTTATCTGAACTACTGAAATCAATATGAATTTAATCACTGGTAGTCAAGAGAAAAAATGAAAAACAAACCCAAGCCCAAACCCCAGTGTTACCTAATTTCACAAGATTTTGATCAGTGAACTACATGGAATTAATTTGCAAGCACTCAGAGCAAGAATGCTGTGATAGTGCAAAAGTCTGCCCTGCAATGTGAAGATGCCCGTTGTGTAGCAGGACAAGAGCAGGCAGCACAATCCTGCTACTGCCAGAAGCAGTTCTGGAATGTGGGAGTGATTATCATTTCCTAGGATATCATATCCTAGGAGGGATTTTCATAAAATTTTCTTCTTGTTGACATTATCTCCTTGTATTTTCAAAATAAAAAGGCATTTAACATTTCAATAATTTTGTCTGCAACTATTTAATGCTTTCCAAAGAAATCAAACCCTATGTATTGTTTAATCACTTCTAAAACATGCATAATACAGACAGCACAATACAACTTAAACAAAAGGATTCAAACACAGAGAATTGGAGTTGCACGTACAGTATTATGATATAAAAAATACACTTTTAACATTTTCCAGACAAAAGTCTTAAAGAACTATACTATTTATGTATCTGTATTATTAAAAAGCAGATTCTTAAACAACTTATAACACAAATCCAGAGCTGAATAAAAAAACAAGAAAAATACATCTGTATCTACAGTAAGCATGTAAATGGGAAAAAAAGAGATATAATAATCTGCAGTTTTTATTCACATCACAGAATGCTCTGTAACAGCTACAAGTAAGAATAAACTTGGGGAAGTAAACATGCCCAAGGTCATACACATTTGAGGTGGTATCTCTTGATTTCCAGACTCACATGCAATTAATTGGACACAACACTTCTAGAAGTTAAGCACATCTAACTTTAGGAAACTACTTCAGTGCTATATTTCAAATGTTGTCCATATCTTCCAATTGTATATTTGTACTTCTGGCTTTTATATTTACCAGTTTAAAATAGGAAATGTTACTTTTTTTCTTACACGAAACACCAAATGTATTTCTATTTTGAAGATCACATTTATTTTTAAAGCACAAGTACATTTTTACATTAGTTTTAAAAACACCTGAATCTATCAACATTAAGAGTAATTTTCTCTATCCCTCCTCTTTTCTTCCTCATTAATGCCTCTTTCATTGGCTCTGTACACTGGGGAGGGTTTTGGCTGTACAGAGCTCAGGGGCAGTGGGGATAAGGCTGAGAGCCTGTGGGTGACACTCAGGGATGGCCAACAAGGCACAGATCCTGCCGGGAGTCTGTCACAGACCACCCAACCAGGATGAAGTGAAATATTCTATCAGTGGATGTTTCCTATCACTAGCCCTTGTTCTTGGGAGACTTTAGCTTGCCAAATGCCTGCTGGGAACTCAGCAGTGGAGAGGAGACAGTCTGGGAGGTTTCTGGAGTGTGTGGAAGGTAACTTCAGACACAGCTGGTAGGGGAGCCTGCCAGGGCACGCCCTGCCAGACCTGCTGTTCACAAACAGAGAAGGGCCGTGGGACCTGTGGTGGTCAGAGGCCATCCTGGGCACACTGACCATGGAATGATACAGTTTCTCTGTTCTTGGTGAAATTAGGAAGGGGATCAACAGAACCTCTACCTTGGACTTCCAAAGGGCAGACTTTGGCCTGTTCAGGACTCTGGTTCAGAGTCTCTCAAGAAACTGCCCTTAAAAACAAAGGGACTCAGGAACTCAGGAAGGTTGGACATGCTTTAAGAAGGAAATCTTAAAGGCACAGGAGGAGGCAATCTCCATGAGCCAATAGACGACCTGGCAGAGAAGACAACTGTCCTGGCTGAGCAGGGAGCTTTCATGGGAACTCAGCGAAAAAAGGAGAGCTTATGACCTTTGGAAGAAGGGGCAGGCAACTCTGCATGTCATTAGGTCATACAGAGCGAAAACTAGAAATGCAAAACCTCAACCAGAACTCAATCTGACCATTGCTGTTAAAGATTATAGAAATACATTAATTAGAAAAGGAGGGCCAAGAAAAATCTCCATCCTTTACTGGACATGGAAGGAAACGGAGTCACCAAGGATGAGGAAAAAGTTGATGTATTTAATGCCTTCTTTGCCTCAGTCTTTGTTAGTAAGACCAGTTATCCTCAGGGCACCCCCTGAGCAGGTGGACAGGGATGGGGAGCAGGACAGACTCCCTATAATCCAAAAGGAAGTTGTTAGTGACCTGCTGTGCCACTTAGGCAATCACAAGTCTGTGGTGTCAGATGGGATCCACAGAAGGGTACTGAAAGAGCTGGCAGTGGTTCTCATTAAACCACTCTCTATCATTTATCATTAGTCCTGGTTAAACAGGGAGGTCTCAGATGTCTGAAGGTTGGCCAGTGTGACACCCATCTAAAAGAATAGTGGAAGGGAGGATCCAGGGAACTACAGGTGTGTCAGACTGACCCCAGTGCCAGGGAAGGTTATGGAGCAGATCACCTTCAGTGACATCACACAGCACATACAGGACAACCAGGGGATCAGGCCCAGCCCGCAGGGGTTTGGGACAGGCTGCTTGCCCAACCTAATTGCCTCTTATGACCAGGTGACCTGCCTATTGGATGAGAGAAAGACTGTGGATATTGTCTACCTGGACTTCAGCAAAGCATGTCATTGCAGGGACATTGAGGTGCTGGAGCAAGTCCAGAGAAGGGCAATGGAGCTGGGGAAGGCTCTGGAGCACAAGTCTTATCAGGACAACTGAGGGAGCTGGGGTTGTTTAGCCTGCAGAAAAGAAGGGTCATGGGTGACCTTATCACTCTCTGCAACTACCTAAGAGAAGGATGCAGCCAGGTGAGGCCTCTTCTCCCAGGCAACCAGTGACAGGACAAGAGGACAGAGTGTCAACCTGTGTGTATATCAGGAAGAATTTTGGGTGAAAGTGTGGTTAAACATCAGAACCTCCCTGCTGAGGGAGGTGTTGGAGTCACCATCCCTGCAAGAGTTCAAAAAACAACTGGATGTAGCACTTGAGAGTCATGATTTAGTTGACACGGTGATTTTTGGTCAAAGGTTGGACTCAATGATCTTGCAGGTCTTTTCCAACTGTAATGATTCTACGATTCTATGCTGACAAGGTGGAAAACAAAATGCAGCAAGAACAGATGGTTTATAAAAAAGAAGGTGACAAATTTTAAGCCCTCTCAACCTACTGCACTTTTCTTGCAACATACCTTTGAAACAAATGAAACTACTTTCGAAATCTATCTCAGAACCAAACAGAAACCATAAATGATACCAATTCAACCACATCTCTTTTTACATACACAGGCTATAAAAATCTGTGTATTTACATATCTATCCATTCCTGGTAAAGAATAGAATACTAGTATGTGTATTTACTCCAAGTTTAGTTGTTAATGCACACAACAAACCTTAAAGCTACTTCAGAAAGAAAGACATCCACTCACCCATTCCAAATAAGCTAAGAGACCATCTGTGATGGTCATTTCACTTGTTTTTATTACTTCTGAGGAACTACAGAATTTCCAATATTAATTTCAGTTGAACAACAAACTCACAAACATAATAGCATGGCATACAAACATAAGTTAGGGGACCATCACACAACAATTACTCTTGCAATTAAAATCTATGAGTAGTACATATCAAATTTCTTTCATAAGAGAAGTACAGGGGTTTACAACTATCTGGGCACCTTAGATCTCTATGAGGTTTTGTTGGGGGTTGAATTTTTCCTTTTTCTTTCTGTGGAATTTTTCCCATTGTTATGCTAAGTATTTGGGTCTACACCCATAAGATCAGTTAACAGTTTTCTCTCAAAGGGAGGAGAAGAGGGGCAACACCAGAAAAGAAGAGCTGAGGTGAGGGGCTGGTGCTCTGCCTCTCTCTCATTCGTCTGCCTTGGAGCGGGACGGTCGCTACAAACTCCGCTCTGCCACGCCGAGGTGGGAGCTGCCTTCCTTGGCTGTGGGATCCCCGAGGTTTTCCCTGGTCAGACGCTCTCCAGCATCTCCTACCCACTTCAGCACATCCTTTTGGAGCATCAGGACTGACCCTGCGCCGGGACCTGTGAGAGGCTTCTCCCCTCTGCCCTTTCCCATTTTGGGACACAGACATCATTCCCCGCAGCGCCCCTGCAGCCACGTGGGATCACCGCTTGCTCCCTGCTCACTGAGAGCATCAGACTGGTAATCACACCCCAGAGGAAANTTATATATATACATATATATATGTATCAGTAAAGAACTGTTATTCCTACCCCCATATCTCTGCCTGAGAGCTCTTTAATTCCGAAAATCATAGTAAAGTGAAGGGAAGAAAGGAAAGGGGGGGTTTATACCCTCCTTTCAAAAAGGAGGCTCTTGTCCCTTTTAGCAGATACCTGTCTTTCAAACCAAGACAGGTTTATGTAGAGTATGATTACTGCATCAAGATACTTGATTTAGATAAATTACTCTGATAATGCAATTATGAAAGAGCTTATTGAAGATTCCGTCTTATAATGTACTATAATCAATTTACTAACATATTTCTGTTTGTCCTCTAAAGGTCTTCTTCCAAGTAGGAAAATAGAAGTCTAGTTTTGTCTCATGATTCCGCTATTACCATATCCATAAGGTAAACAGAGCTTAAATCCTAAAACACCATAATCCAACTGCCAAAAAATGCACATCCACATTCCTAAACAAATATTTAAATGTCCTTTAGACAGGCTAAGTAATTATACTGTTGGATTCAAAGTGCTGACTAATTTAATGTCACACAAGTATCTTTACAGTACCATGTACATGTTGTACAAAATACCATTATGCATCTAGAACACAATTTCCGGATCAAATTATTTTCCTTCTATACTGCCTCTCTGAAGCTTCCCATCCTGTTTTTTTTTCTTGTTATGCCATCTCCCATTTATGCATCCTCTCTCTTATCTATGCCTACCAATCATCAATATCCAGCTGCCTACTGCTCTCTTCTTTATGGCTCCATTCATTCCATTCTTTGTCCACAGGATGTCCTCTCTAAACCAGCTTTCAAAGCTGGTACACTAGTCTTGTCAGTCTGTGAATATCTTATTTTGAAAGCACAAAGTCTTTGGAGCAGAGGCAAGTAAAGACAACCTAAGTGCGCTAGAACAGTAATGTTTCATTCTTTTCAGAGATCAGGATGTGAAGAAAACTGAAGTATGAACATTTTTAGTAAATAACAAAAAACAACACTTGAACCAAGTATTTGACTTCTTTTTATATATTTATAACCTAAATTTAGATATCTTTTTTTTTCCTCAGCTGGTATATGGTGTAGTACTAGATACTATATACAACTCACAACATATCTGATACAGAAAAATTAGGCATAGACCCTGTATTTAGCCTTGTTTGCTGCAATACCTAAATCCCCAGATGGCATATGAAGAACTGCTGACACCAAGCCATTTATAAGATTTGCAAGTATTGTAATGGATCCCTAAAATTTGCAGGTTCAATTAAAAGGAAGAATATTTAAAGGTAGCATTATTTTCCTGACTAGAATACATACTCTGTAAGTATTTTCATAGGCTGAAAATAAAATACTATATGCCATTTGTTAGTTCTGTCATTTTATGAAACATATTATTTGAGTGCATAGCACACATGCTATTTCACACTGCAATTAACAATTAAATTCACATTTAGTGCTGCAAACTAGCTCATTATTTTGGAAAAAGTACTGTGCCAGGTTTTCTCTTAGGGAAGATTTTTGGTGTTTTGCATAGCACAGCATTTGAACATAAATTTTAATTACATTTTAGCAAATGTTTTGCATTAAGAATTTTGTCCAGGTTTGCAAACAAAACCAAGTAACTAAGCAGTCCATAATAAAACAATCTACAAGGGATTTCAGGTGTTCAAGACTGCTGAACTCCAAGGGCACAGAGATTGAAGTAAAAACAGATTGAAATCCTTCCTGGCCAGAGTTTATAATTTTTTAAGACAGAGGAAGGTACTCAGCACCCTCACCAAAGGGATCCTCATTTCTTTACCCATTCGTCATCACTGGATGAAATCTTTTTTCTATTCTATCAGTTCAGTGTAAAAACTAAAAAATTAGTGATATTTGTAAGACTCAAGATCTGGCTTGCATTAAAAAGTCATATGTCCCATAAAGGCAATTTATGCTGATGTATGTCTCTGTATGTCTCTCTGACATATCTGAAAACAGTCACTCATGAAGCATGAAAGAGCACTATCAAATGTACTATGTGTTGCACATACCAGCAATGAGTCTTTTATGACACAAGCCACTTCTTCCAGTGAATTCAACTGAATGGAAAACAGCTGGTCTAGAAGATGTAAGGTAGCTTTCTCAAGGCTTGGTAAGTGACGAAGCCAAAGGCTGAAGACAGCTGGTTCAGGAAGGGAGATCTTCTTCCTGGTTTAGAAAGGAAAATACTGTTTTACCTGAGTAACTGGAAGGAAGACAAAAAACAAAGCTTTTTTTTTTTTTTTTTTTAACATACTGGGGGAAAAGGAGGCACAAAGATTAACCTGAAGCAAGAGAGAGATCTTGTTTACAGTAGCCTGTTCAACAGCAAATCATAATAGCAAAGAATGACAGGAAACCGCCATCATCTACAGATGCAACTTTATCACATATGTCTAAAACATAGAAATTTGGTCATTATGAATCCCATCAAATGGAAACAGAAGATTTAGGTCTGGAGTTCCCTTCCTCTATCAAGAAAGGTCCTTTCCCTGGACCTTGCACTCTCTCAAACCTGGACTAGTTCCTGCAGATAGCTACTGACAGATGAGTAGGAAGGTTCTGCATAATACATCTGCTGTATAACCGAAGCATTACCTATCTTTGCAGAGAAATAAGGAAAAAAACCAAAACCAACAACAACAAAAAGGAAAAAAAAGAGAGAACAAAAAAAGAAAAAAAAATTACTTAGAGGTAGCTAAGTCTTCAGCCCACCAGCACTGACCAAAGCTATTTAACAGACAAATAGTTAAGAAGTTAACCCATCACCCAAAGACTTCAGCTATTGATGTTGTATTACTACAAAAGAAAAGGCACAGTGTGGACCCGCATGAATCAAAATATACTATACTAACTACCCAAGAAGAGATATCACACCACAAACATCCTACAATATTTTTGTAGCTATTGACCAAAACAATACATAAATAACAATAAATATTTGCCTTGGTCTTAAATCAAGATTAAAAAACCTAAGATTAGGCTGGAGAGTACATGCAAACTAAAGCTACTGATAAAAGACAAAAATACTAGCAGAAAGAATACTAAAGCCATTTTAGGATCTATTTTCAATGTATTTATTTTGCCACACGTTCATTTACTTATCAGCTCTCAGAATTCTGAATTTCATTAAAAAGCCTGTAGTTTTTCCACACAATATTATGTACTCTTGAACTGTGCATGTGGAGACAAGAAATACACTGAAGTATCCAGAATTTCAAACTGTAAAGCAATGCTCAATTTCAGGATGTTGTTTTACTAAATATTACTATTAAAGTACATATGCATATCAGAGTAAATTAAGAATGACAAGACATTAGCTGATTTTGCCATTACCAACTTTCTTGTTGTTTTTGTGGTAGCATGGTAGATATTATAGATGTTATGTCAGGAAAAGAAAGCTAACAAGCTTACATAGAGGTGTTGCAACTGTAAGATATAAAAACCATATAGGAAGTTAACTGTGGTGATTATATTGCCAGAGCTGAATTTGCAGATGGTCCCACCAGGACAATTTTGAGTTCTTCAGAGCCTGCAAGTGCCCTGTTTTCTGGGGCAGTCTTCACCCATGTTCAGAAGAAAGACATATTCAGAACACAACAAGTTAGGGAAAATAGAAGTCAGTCGTCAGAGCAAGGAAAAATAAAATACAAGCACATTCACATTAAGACCAATGAGTTCAGTGACAGCTCAGGAATATATCATGCAAATATATCATGTGAGCCTGTATCTGCTCTCAGGGAAACCATGCACTTTTGCTGAGGACCCTGCAAGAGTCACTTAGTCAAAAGCCACGTGAAATCAGATATTTTTGTTCACTGTGATAAGTAAGTAGCTCAGCAGTTAAGAAAAGATACATTTATTTCAGCCAGAAGAACCTCTTATGACCATCCAAAGAACAGCCTTATTGACAACATGAAGTGTCAGAAGTCTGTCAGGATGGACTGTCCATTAGCTTACTGATATGAGAACAAACAGAACCTGTGAACCTCCTCTCACAGTCTTTCAAACTTGTGGAATATGAACAGTCAGAAGCCACAAAAGATGGACAAATGAAAGACTGAAAGATAGCTCTGTCTTTTTGGGCAGATCTTTCGCTACAAACCTCCACATTCACATTCCTTTTTAATTCCTTTTCCTCAGCTTCCAGTAACACACATGGATTAGTTATTGTACTTCTCCATTAATTATCTACTTTTGTGTGGAGCCCTCAATGGATCACCCAAAAATCTTCATTGGAACATCTTAGAAATTAGGATGAGTACAGAGGAAGCAATTAAAACCAATTTTAAAAGGAGAGAAATGGATAATTGGCATAAAGTGTTCACAAGGGACATTTTCTAGTATAAAAAAAAATTGTTTATAACACAGCACCTCAGCTACAATTTGAATAAAGCAATTCTCAAGCAAAAGTAGGCTGTGCTTTCCCTGACATCTTCCCTTTCCTGGCATAGCCAACCTTGCTGATGTTCAGCTTCAGTCAGCTGAACACAGATTGGTTTTATCAGAACAGTGAGTTTCGTGGTAGCAAAACAAGCAAAGCTGTATTTCACAAACTGCTCCTCTCTCAGACACATTAAAACCAATCTGCTGAAAACCAGTATAATTTAAAATCTGGAGAACAAATTTCACAAAAAAACAACCCAACAAAACCCAAAAGTGTTATGAAAACATCAAACGTAAGGATCTATCTTACACACAGAAAAATTAAAATGGCCCTCAAAATGTCAAATTAGGAATGGTAATACACTTACATAAATGACATTTCTATGAAAAATTATCACAATTTCCACAAAATTCCTAAAAGCTATTGAAGGTTTTAACCACCTTTTTAGGGAATAGGTGAGACAACGTCCCAGTCAATATTTAAAGCTGTTATGTCACAGTTTGCGCATCAGCGATGTAAAATTCTGCTTTGGTCCACAACCTCAGCTCTGCTATTTAACTGCAAGGGAAATACTTTACTAGGAAGGTGTACAGTGCATTCAGCATACAAACCTAGAAAAAAGACATTGAATTGAATTGATAGTCTTCATGAAAAAGCAAAACCATAATACAAACCCTGCTACTTACTTTAAAAAGGCCTCATTCACAGCCTCTAGAAACTCTGAACTGAGAATTTCTTTTGATGAACCTCCATGGTAAAGAAGGAGAGTTTCCAGCAATGGAGTTAGATCAGGCAAAGTAATGAGAGGCACACAGAAAATGGATATAGCATTCACACGACTGGCTGAAATGCTGAGGGATAAAATAAATGCAGTTCATATTTCAGAAAAGTCATAAATTCTAAACTGTTAAGCTAAAAAAAAGGACATAAATTAATTACAGAAGATTAAATGTAAGACATGCATACCTAACTGCTGAAAAATTATTTACTAGAATGACTGTTGACATATCAATCCATACTGTGTGCAGAATGTTAAGAAGTCAGATATAATTTTGATATGTAAGTGCTCAAAGCAAACCATGTGAGGGATATCAACACAGTTCTGAATTGAACACCCAGTTGTGTTGGGTCCATCACCACATCCCTCCTAGTAGACACTTCCCAGTAGTATTTTCCAGGGTCAGTGAAGGAAGACTACAGATTCATAGCTCCCATGTAAGTATCCTTACTTTCCAGAAGAGATAACCTAGCTGCTTTTCAGGTCTCTTGCTGCTTTTTTAACCTCTCTTTCCTCTTAACAGAAACAATTCATGAATCCTGCTGTTTTCAAGTGCTCAGCTGGAAAAATTTTGTCTTACAGATCTACAGCTGAAGGAATATGTAGCACCTTTGGATCTTAATATACAAACACTCACTGGATCTTCTCACTAAAACTACATGGTTGGAAATGATTAAAGACAGTGGAATCTGGAACATAAAGAAAATGCAGAAACTTCGGAATTTGAAGAAAATTAAAATGGCAGAGACTAGATTTGCAAAAAGAAATCACAACTTTACCAGAGAATATATATTGTTTCTAGCACATGAAACTGCAGCATTGACAGGAAGACATTTATAAAGACCAAGAACCATGAAATACTGAATTCTAGCAAATTAAAATATTGTCCTATATTGTGTGTAAAAGGCTTCCCTGAGCTCCTGCCAATTTCTCCTCATTCACTAAAAGAAGTGCATTCTCTGCAAGAATCTGAAAGCCATTTTCTTTGAGGAGTCACCAATACTACTTCTGAAGACCTGAGATGGAAATTAAGAAGCTGCTGAGCAGTATGGACACAAGGTACTAATCATTACCATTTAAACAGAGAGAGAAATAAAACATGACATATTTTCAAAGATGTACATTTCTGAGTAATTACCTGATTAAATATGTGATTAAGGTTTCTTATACTGAATACTTCAAAATGCACTTTTGTTACAAGTGTTTGTGTAGGAATGTTAATTACTGGGATGATCTTACTGTGCAGCAGTATTTTCCAGGATACACAGACCTGAAACTCTAAATCAGTTCCCTTCCTAAATTATGTTTCTAATTTCTTATCCAGGACTAGCAAAATTTAGCAGATTAATTTAGTCTTACTTAACTTCAGAAGAAAAACCCTGTAAAGGCAACTTTCTTCTACATAATCTTCAAAGTATATTCTTGGAGAATAGTGCACAATGCATTCTGCTGTGCACAATTTATTTGCACTGATATTAACATCTGAATTTTTAAAATATCACTAAATGGAGAAAGGAGAAAATGTACACCTCTAAAAGCAAACATTCTTGTCTCTGGAACTTGAATAAACATCCATATCATAATTTATACACTCAAAAATCAACCTAAGTTCAAAGTTTTCTCTTTCTCCCAGCAGAAATCAGGTATTTCTCTTCCCAACAGTCTCAACCAGCTTTTCAGCTAAGTCTCTTTCACCCTAGTTTTAAAAATGTGGATGTTTATTTCCTACATGGAATGAAACTTTGTGATACTTCTCATTAACTATGTCCATGATTTTAATATTAAAATCAGTTCTAAACAAATTCAGCCCACTTAATCTTCTTTACCAAATATCTAGGTGCAAAGAGGAAGGGGAGGAGAATAGCCACGTTTTTGGCTCATGATGCAAGAAATATATTTCAATCAGCCTCTTCTTTTTTGTAATTTTACAAGCTATGTAAAATAGGCCATAAAACTCTTTTTATTTGTAGCATCCCTTTTGGCTCTGATGGGCAACAGAACGTGTACAGGCATTTTCTTTCATTCAGTTCATTAACTATGACTTATTTCAATTTTATTAATATTTAAATGCTTTTATTTACTTACTAGTTATTTTACTATTTAATAATAACAACAAAAATTTCATTTAGTTTATTACATAACATTATTAGTGTAATTATTTCATCACTAATAATCTACTTATGAATAAGTATTGCTTATTTGTATTTATTACTGTTAATAATTTAATCTAATAAATTGAATACACTTAACACAGAAGATACAACTTGAATTCATAGTTTACATTAAAAATATAATCATTTTTTCTTTTGTTTTCTTAGCTGCAATTCACTTAATTTACATGCAATCAATAGGGTCTACTGACATTCAAATGACTTAATTTTTATAGTACTGACAAAAGACTATGATCTGCATTTCCAGATCAGTAGAAAGGAACAAATCAGACAGCAAAAAGGCATGATCACGTGAGAAATAGTGACAACAGCAACATTAGGCAAATGATCTTTGAAGGTCCCCTCCAACCGTTCTAAACTCTTTTGTGAAGCCAAACTTACCAAGTTTGTCCACACCTTAAATTATCTAAAATATGTATCCAAAACTTTTCAACTGAAGTCTAAATTGCCCAAGACTGTAACATGATCCTCACTGAACTGTAATGATCCCAACCAAAACATATCAAAATTATGTTTAGATAACACCTACCTCTCCTGAATGTTAAGTCCATTGAACTGGTTTTCTCTGAGTTCTGTTACTAATGAAACAACCATCTGTTAAATAAAATAAAATAAATAAAATACATTACATTTACTGCCAATAAGCAGACATTAGTTCCATGGTTATCCGTATGACTGATGTACTGTAAAGGTTAATAACTTCCTCTGTTTCTCTATTTTGATTTTAAAATTTTTTTACTATTGATTTTAAATTAAAGCTCTCCAAATCATTGAACAAACTGTACTGAAAAATGTTATTTTAACATATTATATACTTTATACATTTTAAAACGAAAAAGATATAATTTTAGCTCCGCTTCCCCAAGAGTTAAAGCATAACTTTCAGAAGTTATTCAGCATTACTAATAATTTTTACATGCTTTGTTTAATTCAAGTCAATATATTATGAAATATTATTCCCACTATTTTTATGTCTTAAATATAAAAGTGACTTTAGCTAGCATTTAGGGCACATCTCCCATTTTAAATGCAGCAGACATAGTAAAAAAACCCCATTCAGAAGTTACATTCTAATACATGAAATAATAAATATAATTTTAACTTTATGGGGAAAAAATAATGATAGAAGAGGGTTTTCTTTTGTTATAGCGCAACAGCAATGGGAATTTTGTTTTTATGACCATCTATTACAGTGTAATCTAATAAAAATTTCTCATTTGTCCAGAGATCTCCCACTTCATTTTTTCCCTTAAAAGGTTGTAAAAGTAACTGGGGTAAGAAAAGATAAACAATGTTCAGTTCATGTTCCTTATCACAATGACAGCTCCATGTATGTGCTTATAAACTGGTGATTTATTATTAACAAGATCTCAATTAGACAAAATACTTACATTTTTAACCAAGTGACAATAATAATCGGCTGACGTGTAGCCCAGAGCTGATATGAATGTACTGGTTTCCGCTTCATTATTTTCCCACTTAGAAGAAGAAAGGAGATGGCACAGCAAACTCTAAGAAATCAAGAGAATGGCAATAAAGTACCAGGCTTCCACAGGCTGTGTAAAGGAACAGGGCAGCTATTGAACTCTGTCTGGGCTAAGGCCTTTTGATCAGCTGTGGCCACTTTACACCAGGATACAGAAGAGCAGACAGCTCCCACCACCCATAAGGAAAATTCTGCAGCTGCTACAATCAAATGTGGGTTCACTCACACCACATGATTTCAGCAGCAGTCCAATAGCAATGGAGACCATTCACATCAAAACCACAGACCTTTGTGTTGAGGGTTGAATTTTCCCTTTTATTTCTGTGGAATTTTTCCCATTGTTATGCTAAGTATTTGGGTCTACACCCATAAGCTCAGCTAACAGTTTTCTCTCAAAGGAGGGAGGAGAAGGGCTGGTGCTCTGCCGCTGCTCGCTTGCTGGTGCACCGTTCGCTCTTTTTTTTCCTTGGAGCTGGACGGCCGGAAGAGGAGGTTTGTCTCTCTCGGCTCTGCCATGCTGAGGTGGGAGCTGCCTGCCCGGACTCCGGGATCCTGCATCCTTCCTGCTCAGACACTCTCCCGCATCTCCTACCGACTTCAACACGTCCTTTGGAGCATCAGGACTGACCCCTGCGCCAGGACCTGTGAGCGGCTTCTCCCCTCTGCCCTTTCCCCCTGTGGGACACAGACGCCATTCCCCGCAGCGTCCCTCCAGCCACGTGGAGTCCACCGCCTCTTCCGTGCTCGCTGGAACATCAGAGGGGTAACCACACCACAAAGGGGTCCACGACCAGAACTGTTTACTGTTTACGGGGCTTCCTGCTCTGTTGCTGTTGATCTTGCCGTTATTGTTGTGTTTCTGTTTCTCTATATATATATATATCAGTAAAGGACTGTTATTCCTACCCCCATATCTCTGCCTGAGAGCTCTTTAATTTCGAAAATCATAGTAAAGGAAAGAAGGGAAAAAAGGGGGAGTTTATACTCTCCTTTAAAAGGGAGGCTCTTGTCCCTTCTAGCAGATACCTGTCTTTTCAAACCAAGACACTTTGCTAGGTTTCAATTCCTGGGGAGCCATTTCAATCATCTGTAGTCTCAGTCAATACCATGATCAAGAAGAGAAAGTGTGAAATTAACATCTACTTTTCCATATCACTTTTTCAAGATGCTCTGGGATTCAAGGTCTGGTCTCATACTGTAATTTGCCTAATTTCCTCATTTATTTTGAGAAGATGATGATAAAAATCTTATCCTGACATCTACTTCTCTGCCAATTTCACTACCAAATTCTTTACATCTCATTAAAACCTTTTAAATACATCACACAATAGTCTAAGCACTCCTTTGCTAATAGATTCTAAATCAGATTAACAGATTTGATACACTGGTTCTGCAGGGGACTCTGAGCATAGTACTCATGCTTTCCTAGTTCTTCAGCACTACAGCTCTGCTGTCATTTGGACAGATCTTACACCCCAGCACCTTCCCTAGCAAACTCATTATGAAAACCAAAAGTGCGAAATCTTGAGCAGGTTTTTGCATCCAGGTGTCACAACTGAGCTGAAATATTTCTATGTTGATTATCAAACTGTCTGCTCTGCATTTTTTACAGTTTTCACTTCCTCCTGTTCTTGACTGCTACATGCTGGCATAACAACAGTTATGTTCCAGGGTTCATTTCGGGGCTTTATGCATCACTGACACTTAAAGTATAAACTTGATATGGCACTAAGTATATAAAATTCCTTGTAACAGAGGGTCAGGATTAGTATACACTGTAAAAGGCCTTCGTTTAAAAAACATATGATTAAAGAAAAGTTCACATGAAAGCTCCATGGCTTCCATGGGTTTAGGCTGCTTCATTCTGTCCATTCTTATTGATAGAAAGAGGAACCTGATGAAAGATTTTTGAGACCAAAAAAAAAATAAAATAGAAATCTCATTAACTCATTTTCTCCTTTCAGAAACTCAAGTATTTATACATGCTTTTGTTGAACATTCCAAAGCAGCTGCTTCAGATATATATATATATTCAATCCATGTGTTCCATGTTTGATATGAGAGAAGAATCAGCAGAACACCAGAGGTCTAAGAAAATTCATTGCTATCAAAATAGGTAACAAGCAAGCCTTTGGGATACCTTGTTCATTCATGATTCTTTTACTACCTTGAAGAGTAATGGTAAATGCCTAACTATCCTTTTCCTTCATTGTACAATGTTTTTCCTAGATAGCCTTCAACAGGAGCAACTGCTGTTCTATTGCCATCCAGACAATTCCCAAAAACCAAAGAGGAGGAAAAATGCTGTGGCAAAACATTTTCAAAGTAGTAACTTATATTCAATTCTTTGCATTCTTAAGAAAAAGACAGAAAATAATGGATTTTAAAAATGTAAAAGCCTCTAAATGTGTCAAAAGTGGAAGGTAAAATCTATTTAAACTGTCCAATCTCCCAACAGACCTTAATCAATTTATTAATAAAAAATAATAACCCTTATATTTTTTTATTGTCTTTTGCAACTATTACTAAAGTTACTTTTTCTTTTCAGAACATCATCAAGGGTACCTACAAAACAGGACAGTTTGCCAAGCAGAATGAGATAAGGGACCAAATTGCAGGCCAAAAACAAAATAAAGGAGGAGTTACAACAAACCTGGGATGCCACTTTCACTAGAGGTAAGGAAGGGGCTTGAAAAATACAAAGTCTGTTGGATTGCTTAGTGAAAGACTTACAAAAAGCTTGACCATTGACAATAAATATAAAAATCTCTGAAAAGGATTTGACAGGCTGACATTGGCAGCAAATGATGGCCAAATGGCTTAAACCCCCATATATTCACCTGCAACACTACAAAATTTATTATCTAGTGACCCTTTCTGTAACCAGAATTTTCCTAACGGTAAAATTAATTGAACACTCTTTGTGAAGAGTACTTTGGAAATTACTTTTCCCCCTACCCTTGTGCAACAGCCAGTGCTAACCGAGCAATAGAAGAAAAGAGAAGACAAAATGACTATACATCATCAGTCTGCATATGTCCTGCAACACTTTCCTGTGTTGGTTTTTGGTTTGGTATTGTTTTGGGGTTTTGCTTGCTTATTTACTTGCTTGGGGTTTTTTACTGTTTTATTTTCAATTTGCTAGATCCATCCAAGGAATTTCCAGGTTTTTTTTCTTGAAATGTACAAAATCTCTGAACAGCCAGAAGGGGGCAAGGGAAACACAGGCAATGAGATACTGTAGTCAAGATGAAAGGAGCTATTAGGTATTTATATAATACAAATAGGTATTAAAGATGGAAAACATTTAAAATTTAGCTCTATGTCTTATGTATTTCATTTTACTGACAGTGTTGCAATGGAAAGCCTGAGACATCCCTACATGCAACAGAGATATTTGTTAACGGTAAGTTAAAGCATTGTCTATTTCAGTTTAAAAGCTTTCTTACTCTTCTAGAACATATACAGAAAGTTCTTTTTCTTTCTAGAAAAAGCAGCTTATTTACTTCTTATATCATTTTAGTTGTAAGTGATAATTCTTTTACTACTCTATATTATCTGTCTGGAAGAAAAATTAATACTGATGCTTCACTCATAGTTGACAAATGAGTTGTTAGGATAAGGAATATTTAATGTCTTCATCAATGGGACAGGATTGAGAGGAACAGTAGGATCGAGTGCACTCCCAGCAAGTCTGCAGATGACACCAAGATCCATGTCAGTTGATTCTCTGTGGGAAGGGATGCCATCCAGAGGTAGAAGGAGTGGGCCTGTGTGAACCTCATGAAGTTCAACAAGGCCAAGTGAAAAGTTCAGCACCTCGACTGGGGCAATCTCCAATATCTCCAAAAGGCCTCACTCTCAGCCTCTAGAAACTCTGAACTGAGAATTTCTTGAATGGACTGAGAGCAGCCCTGCAGAGATGGGCTTGGGAATATTTGAAACAAACTCTTTCAGGAAGTACTATAGAAAAATCTAAGATCTCAGATTTTCGCATATATATAGGAAGCAATACAAATATTCAAACCTCAGGTGACAGGTTCCAACATTACATTATGAATCCCTCCAAAAGCATTTTGGAAAATCAAAAAACATGACATATTACAGAGCCACAGTATCGATCAGTTATTTGATACTGATGACTTTCAAGGAATAATTTCAAGATCAATACCTACGAGGTAGTCAAGTACATGGTGAGAAAATTGTCAGTACTAAATGCACTCCTGTATTGATGGTATCAGTCATGGATCCCACTCCAGCAACATTAACAGCTGGAGATCTACACAATCATCTGTTATTCCTGGCAGTGAATCAATTACCACTCACTGTCTAATCCACTAATACCACATTCTACAAGCCAGGGAAGTGTACCTGCAGCAGAAATACTGCATTCAAAAGGAAAAATAACAAGTCCCTTTTATTTTTGCATTTCCAGAATCAAGATGGTGGATTTTGGAAAACAAACAGCAGTCAGGGATACTGCAATATCAGAAGTGACTTTTTTCTTGATTTCTCCCACCACTGAGTAAGTAAGAGGGAAACCACTGTGGCTGCAATTGCAAGAGAAGAAATCCAGCCCCATGGCCTAGGATTAAAGGCATACTATTCAAAATCCCATTCAACCTGGAATTGAATTGATAATTTTTTATAAAATTACTCACAATGACCAACTTCTCTTAACAACCTTGCAATTGACTTTATTTTACTGATACAATTTATACTGAGTAATACTGCAGATAATTCAAAATCCACTGCTGCAGAGAAATTTCTAGTGTCTTTAACAGGCAGATAATCCTATGAGCATTACCACAAAGACATAAACTCATAAACTTTCTTTATCTTTAGTTTTTACATAAACTAACTGTATTTGTGTGTAAGCGCACTGCTTCATATCTACAAGATCCTATAGCATACCTCCACTACCTCCCCACTCCCACAATAAAATTCAGTATAGAGTATAGGATAAGATATGATTTGCTGAGACAAAGCAAGGAAAGGAAACAAATCCAGTCCTTAGACCTCAGAGTGGTCCTTGTCCTGTCAATATCCTGTCAGAGCTGGGATATCAAGACAAAGAAAGTGAAAGAAAAAGAGACGAGAAAGAGAGAAAAGAGAATGAAAGCCAGAGAAAAAAGAGAGAGAGAAAAAAGAAAGATGAGACCTGATTCATTCCCTTTTATAGTTCACCTGGTACATGCCTTATGTAAACTACACTTGTCATACAGTTTTGTTCACTCATACACAGCCAGCCCTTGTCCAAGAAGTGAGATGGGAGTGGGTGACTAAGCATGAGCCTCAAGGCAGAGCAGGAACTTGGCTCAGAACAGCACCACCCCAGCTCCACAATCACACCTTTCCTGTAGCAATACTCAGAATGTTTGAGACAAAACATGCTTAGGTCTGGTTCTCTACAGTGCCCCCTCAGTCAGTCTGCAGATGAAACCAAGTTGGGTGAGAGATTTGATCTGCTGAAGGGTAGGAAGGCTCTGCAGAACGGTCTGGACAGGCTGGATCAATGGGCTGAGGGCAGTTGATACAGTGAAGTGCTGGGTCCAGCCCAACACTGGGTCCAGTCACAACAAGCCCAGACAGCACTACAGGCTGGGGCAAGACAGGCTGGAAAGCTGCCCAGCCAAAAAGGACCTGCGGGCATTAAGCAATGAGCCAGCTGTGCCCAGATGGTCAGGAAGGCCTATGGCGTCCTGGCCTCTATCAGCAATAGCGTGGCCAGCAGGACCGGGGCAGGGGTTGTCCCTTGTAGTCAGCACTGGTGAGGCCACACCTTGAATCCTGTGTTCAGGTCTGGGCCCCCAACTGCAAGAAGGACCCTGAGGGGCTGGAGCAAGTCCAGAGAAGGGAACAGAGCTGGTGAAAAGTCTGAAGCACAGGTCCTGTGAGGGGCAGCTGTGGGAGCTGGGGATGTTTAGCCTGGAGAAAAGGAGGGGAGACTCTATTGTTCTCTACAACTGCCTGAAAGGAGGGTGTAGCCAGGTGGGGGTTGTGTATTACAACTCCTCTATTACAATCTCAGTAACAACTGAAGGCATAAGAAGATATGGTCTCAAGTTGCACCAGGGGAGGTTTAGACTGGATATTAGGAAAAATTTCTTCATTGAAAGGGTTGTCAGGCATTGGAATAGGCTGCCCTATCAGTAGTCACACTAACACTTTTCATGTAAATCAAGCTAGCTCTTTTGATTAAGTAATGAAGTCTGACTTACATGTGCTATTAGGGATTTGTTGAGTTACTCCATAACTTTGTAACAACCATATCATGAGGCATATGAGTCTATGAAGCCCTGGAAATTACTTTTCTGGAGCAGAACTTGTCCCTCCCCTGATTTAAGTAACATAGCCTCAGGCAGACATCAACTCAGCTAGTGTCCACAAATCAAGCAAAAGACAGGAGGTGCTTTAAGTGCTGATACTGTATTTACCAAGCAGGGATCCAAAAGCTCTGAACCCTTTTACCCCTTTTCTTTCTGAAATGGCCAATATTTTCCTGCACACGTCAATGGGGGAAAATATAGATGCTTGAATTAAAGGCACAATTGCTTCTGAAATTAGACATCAACACATAAATAGAACTTGATTCTTATTGCAAGATGGCAACTTTATGGTAGTAACTGTATTGGTGTAGCAACTGTCCTGGAATTTATGACACAGTTTCAAAGACATTCCAGGGGAGCCAGATAAACCAATTTATTTCTGGAAACTTCTCAACACACTCTTTCCAAAATATTTATGGTTCTGAATGTCCTCAGAAGCAGATGTGAAAATCAATAGTTCCAATGTATTTTGAACAGTGGAGATGGATGGTTTCACTGGGATAAGCCATTCAAACCTGACACTAATTAAGACTTCCCAGTGATGATACTGAGCTCTTTTTTGCCATATTGAATGAGTCTATCAAAGCAACAGTAGAGCAGGATGAAACTGAATAATCTATCATTTATTCTAAAGAAATACTTCTCTTAAGTATATTCTGCTTGAAGACACAAAGTGCAGTTATTTTTTGAGAAGAGACCATTAATGACATTTTGCTGAAAATTATGATCTGTGTGAATCTGTTGGAGTATGTACAGCATGGATACCCAAGGGGAAATTTCTGAAATCTGGCCAAGTAACAGGTTTATTTCTGACCTTTCTATCAGCTTCAATGGGAACCAGATTTCCTCAGATCTGCTAAAAGAAAGCAGGTATAATATGAAAAACTACATCTTATTCAGAGGAAGCTTTATAAGTAACTGCTATTTCTTATTTGCATGTAATCAGACTTTGGAATGAGAATTTCTTGTATGTCAATAACTTCAAGAGTCTGTACATCAGTGTTGCTCTTAGGTGTTTCCTCTACATCCAGATGGCCCACGGCTTTCAACACAGGAGACAAGAAGTCAAATTATATTTCCGATCTGGCTTTAAAAGTACTATAAAACTGTATAATTGATTACAACATTACAGATAAATCAGACAATATGATTTCCAGTCATAATATAAAAAATAAAAATACTTCATAGTAGGGGATTTCTTTGAATGTAGGATCCTAACAGCCCAAATTACTTCCGAAATCATTTAAACAGAGTCCTCAGTAAGCAAGATATACACATGCTCTGATTTGTTTTGTAAATATAAATCAATTTTTTATTTCCTAGCTTTCAGCAGCTCAGATTAAAACAAATTTCTGTAAGTATTTTTAGTAATGTTTTCTTAAAAATCCTGCTTAAAGGCCTATGAATTTTATTGTGTCCCATATCCTCTAGATTAAATGATTGACAATAAAACACAAACAGACTCAGTACTTTTAAAACCTTCTTACTATGAAATAAGCAGCGAGTTCTGAAGAATCATAGTGGCTATGTCTGTAAATGATAAAACAGTGCATTCATTGAGAGATCATTTTACTAACTGTCAGTGACATCAGTTCTGGGACTGGGATGCTGATATAACACAATTCATATTATTTCCACACACTTATCCATTCATTAAAAAGTTACTGACTTTTAATTTTGCTTCTAAGACCTCTTGCTCACTTGTTCTGTGGCTCCAGGAGAAGACGGAAAAATAGTTTTCCGCAAACCAAAATCAAAATGTAAAAGAATATAAGGTATCAAACATCATACAGATTTAAATATCATCTAGCTTTTAAAGTACTATTTTACTCAAAATTACTGTTTTCTCAACAGAGAAAATTCTTTATAAAATTCTCAGTGTATCAATTAGGGGAAATTACATGGCATATTTGTGAACAACAATTATTATAAGTATGTGAGAGCATATTACACTAAAAAAATAGTAAAAAATTTTTTTAAAAATCTTTAAGCTATTGATAACCTAACCAAAAAGTCCAGTTTCTCCTTTGAAATTAAAACTGGTGAAAACACATTCCAGATAAACAAAATGTTACATTACTTATACACATGCATTTCAATTATTAGCTAGTCAACACAACCTTTCACTTTATCAAACTGAGTCTATTCCAGTACCCACATAGAGGTTTTGCAAAAAACAAACCAATTCAGTTTCAATGAACATTAAGAAAGCTTGGAATATTCTTCAGTAATTTAGTTAATTAGGGTCCAAGTGCCTAAGTACAGGGCTAGGAGAGGATTGCTTCCTACATTTCTTTCTGACATTTACTCTCACGGAGTTTTCTTGTTTCAGCACAGTTTATGGATACATGCATCTACAGGATGGTTTTCATTAGCTAAATTCTGTGCCAACACACTAAATAAAACTGCTGGCCACAAGTCCATGTTTAGGATTTCTGGAGCTTCTCATTATAGTCCTTCTTCACTTGGAACAAAAGTCTGATATCTGCCTACAACTAAATCTCCATTGATAACCATTACAGACTAGTTCATCATAAACAAAGTATTCTGCTAAACACTCCTACAGAGACAAGGATCAAGCATGTGATCAAGTTACAGAAAATCTATAGATAAATGACTAGACTGAATTACCTTTACTTATGAGCTAAAAGTAAAACAAAAAAAACCCAACAGGAATAATACTATTCTTTCAGAAAATTAATACAAAGACTTCACTGTTTTCACACATTCCCAGACATGAAAACATAGATTCTGTGAAATTCTCCACACTCTACCTGATGATGACCCTTAACACTGTTCTGTCCCTGAAGAATTAAGACGGTTCACTTTCAGTCAGTGTTTTCAGTAAAATTGTTTTAGGTGCTCTTATATGAGGCCAATTTCCTTGTTTCAATAACCATAACTACAATTTTCTCTTTAAAAAGATTTAAAAATTATGGCAAAAATAAACTAAAGGATCATGAAAACATATGAGAAAAACTTAACTGACAAAAATTCAAAAAACCCATTGAGGAAAATATGCTTTTTCTTTAGAAATTAAAGTATGCTATGAATTGTATTAATCTTGCTGATACATGTAGCTTAGTAAAAAGACTATGCTCATATTCTACCTGTTTCCTAAAATGGATGAAAAATGTTACATGATCCTAATTTCCAAATGAAATGTGGAAAAGAAAATTATGGGGAGGGGAAGGGAAGGCTGCATTGTTTTCCCCTCACCAATTCAACCTCAGTTACCTTCTGTGACACTGGTACAATAAAAGCACACTGCACTACTACTGTGGCTAAGACCACGAAACTTTTTAATGGATGAGTTCCAAAGCCTAAGCTCCATCTGCAAGTCACTAACAAAACCCTCAGAAATCATAAGAAAAAAGCTGAAGAACTGTTGAGCTGGCAAGCTTTGAGTCTACTCTTGGCCTCAGACAGGAAAAGCAGTTTCAAATCTCCTTTCCTTTTTTCTCTCCTTTCTCTTTAAGAAGCACCCACCTAGAAAGTGCTATTACTCTTTGCATTAAAAAAGGGGAGACTTTTGATGCTGAAATAAAACACATTTACACTAACTTACAAAAGGAAATTCAATAGCTCTTCCAGAGTCAACTGTAAATCTTTTTTCTTATTTTTTAAAGCTCTCTGGTTTAACTAGCCAGTGATTTAGAACTAATTTCCTTTTTCCCTCCACAATTTTCTAAAGCCAGAATGCAAGCTTCCCACTGAAGAATTCCTTAAATTCACACAAAAATGATGTGGAAAAGAGGGATGACTAAGTTTAGAAAGAGCGGATGGATTCTAAGATTGTTTCACTTTTAATTTAAATCTGTAAGTAACAATCTCTGGAAAAAATATGACCTCAAATTCATGCTTTTTTCAATGAATGTATGTACCCATTTTTATACTTCCAATAGGTACACATTGCAAATGCTGCACCTAATTTACAACGATATTCACGAAAAATTACTTTAATCACTGTGGGGTTGGACTTCCTAAGTATCATGCCGTTAAAAGTTTAAGGAGAGAAAAGTGTCCACAACTTCTTAGCAAAAAAAGCACAAAATACACCTATAATGGTGATACAACTGCTGATCACAGTTATATCAGACTGAGCAAAAATGTCTAATGCCAGTAGAATTTCTTCAAATAGAGACCTCTTTCTGTGTCTCAGTAACAAATCATTATTCTTTACTACGGCCATCTGGCATGACTAAAGTGCTCTGAGAAATGTCAGCTGGCTAGCAATTTGTGACACTTGCTGTTAAAGCTCAAGCAGCCTTGCAGGAAAGCAGAATTCTTGGTTTCTCATTTTGTTCTTTGACATACTTAGCCTTTGTTTACTTTGGCCCAGAAGCTGAGAAATCATTTATAATCATGTTAGCTTGGCATTGTTAAAGAATTATATTTGAAGAAGAGAGGTCTGTTTTTTCCCAGACCATTCATAATGCTATTCTATTTTCAACCAGACTACGGTAATGCTTGCAAATTTGAAAACATTGTAAATTCTCTTACATCCTACCAATGTAACTACCTACAGGTGACCAGAGAAGGATCAAATCAGCTTGAAATGCTGATTCTCAAAAAAGCTGGTGAGAAGACTAACTAACTATTTAGATGTATAATCTTCGAAATGACCAAGAACTCCATCTGGCTAACTTAACAGAAGTGAAAGAACAATAGAAAAAAGAAAAATACTGACACTGAACTCAGTAAAACTTCAAGACAATAAGCGTTGGAAATAGTTTATATGCTGTATGTAAAGAGCCATCTTCATTCTAAAATGTTTTCTATGTTGAAAAGATCCAGCTCCAGTCTCTTCTTGTACAAATAAGTTTAACATCTTCTATCACCCTCCCATTCTTTATGAATTAAATTGTTTTAGAACACATTCTACTAGAAATCTTGAATATATATTGTCATTGCATCAATTACTCATCTTTGATTCATCAGTCAATTATTGTAATACTTCCCCTCACTCATACCTTACCATACCTAAGAACCTTGAGGTCTTCAACATTTAACAGAACCCTACAATAGCAAGTTTAAGAGGCAGACATGTCAAATTTCTAGCAAACACTGCTATGAGATGTGGGTTTCCTAAGGTGTGTACACCTTAGGAAGTACACTCACTTCAACAGGATAAAGTCTTTGGTATCTGGGATACAAACAAATTGCACAAAGGACAGAAAACAGCCTGAAAGTGCTGTTTACTCCCTTGGGACACATTGCAAAGCAAGCCAACTTGATTCTTAAAACTAAATTTTAACTAATATTTTAAAATTTGAAAAGTCTATTATCACATTAAGAGTTCATTAAGTCATTAGGCTTTAATTAATTATGTCAGATCTTAAAAACATACCAATGCTTCACGTAAGTCTTTTGTCCTGTTTTGATCCAAAAGAAAATTCACTTTGAACTGTTAACCACTGACACTTAAGACATTTCTTTCAAGCTGATTTACATACTTGATTCCACACATGGCTAATTACAATGTAAAAACTCATCCATCGAAACATATCCTTTCATGCACATGCACTTATAAAATTAAATTATCTGTCCTCAACTGCAGCTGATTTACATACTCCAAAAAAGGCCTGTAAATGCTGTGTAACTATTTTCATGACACCAAGTTTAGCTGCTTAAATCGATTCTGTGAAACTCAGATTCCAGATGACTATACGTCAAACATCAATGAGGTGAAATCAGCTTCCAAAGGAGTAAATTTGCCACAAGGTTAAAAAACACCAGAAATTTTCTCTTCTTTTTGGTTGGAGAAAAGGCATTGTGCTCATGGCTAGAGAGACAATAAAGCAATTTACAGGAACAGCAAAACCACAACTGGGCATTGAAGGAAAAAAAAAATTGTGAGAATGAAAACAAGATGAAAAGCTTTTAAATTAAACTTAATACAGCATTTAATGTAAGGGCAGAGGTTATTTCTTGCTGCAAAAACCAACAAAACATTCAGGTTTTAAAGTAATACGTATTTTAATAACAAAAGCCGCAACAAAGCACAACAAACTTTTTAAAGAGCCCATAGATAGTACATTATTTACTGTTTAGTTCAAGCAGAACTGATTCAGTAGGTAACAGCTGACAGAAGCAAGCAGCCAAAAGGAGGGGTGAAGGGAAGCTATATTTTTTCAAAATTAAAACCCCTTAATGGTCCATGGAATGCTGTTTACTTCAGCTCTGTTTTACAACCACTGCTGCATGGAGAAAGGATTGACTGAAATGTCTGCAGCCTGTGGCCACCCACACGATGGGAAGCACTATGATTAAAGAGAACGCTACGTTGTTGTATCTGCCAGCAGTCTGTTCCATGCTGTAATTATTGTACTTGCTGTCTTCTTATAATCTATTGCATCTGTTGTGGCAAGACCCCAGTGTACGCACTGTCCAACAAGAAAACCATTGAACCTGAATTGCAAGTTATTTTTAATGTGCACAAATGGTCTGAAAACTGGTTACTTTAAATACTTCTCTTTTAAGTTTATGAAAACATTTTGCCTTATAGGATAGCCAAGTGACATAGACAAAGCAGATCTACCACTGAAATACTCACTTTAACTTAACTACCTAAAGTTATAATCCGACACCACCCATTCACCCCACATCTTTATAATGAGCTAAGTTGTTGCTTTAGATCTTTGAAGCACAAAAACTGTGAATTCTAGATAAGACATGTATCTAGAAAGCACTCATATATCAGAATTCCATCTGTCACTTTGTTATTACATACAGTGAACATTTCTGTTGACCCTATGATTATAACTTCTCCCTTCCTCTGTAAGAATATTAATAGCATAACAGCAACTTTGAAAACAACAAAATAAGCCCAAAATACCAAAATAAGTAGCAGTTGTCTAAGCAGAATTTTTATTCTGAATTCCGGTCTCTGCATTAGGTGGTAAAGGAGTTCAAAACTTATACTACATGCATTCTCTTGATTTTGTTTGATGTTTTATCATACAAAATTAAGCAGAACACTATTGTGCACAACACATAGCTGTTATTGCACTCTTCTCTAAGAAAAAGTACAGGCAGCCTGTACCATTTCAACAATTTTGCCAGGAGTTGGCTGAAGATGTTCCTGTGAAAACCACAGATTGTCTACTGGCTGTAACTATGAGGTATTACACTAACCAGTGGGCCACCACCTAGCAAAAGAGGGAAAAAGGATATATCACAAGCAAGGCTGAATGAAAACAATCAAGGATTGAGTAAAAGCCCATTTATTTCCAAGCACTCCAGACCACTTTGAGGAAATATCTTTAGACCCTCTTACATATAAGCCGTTGATGGAAGGCAAGAGAAAATTCCATATATAGTGATAGAGGAAAACTGCTACAAAGACTCCTGAAGGACCAGTGAAAAACACAAAAAAATAATATGAGAAGTATAAACAAAATACATACTTTAATCACCATAAGATATCTTTCATCTGAAGGAACACACTATGATCTCTGCAGTGATCAAAGTTCCTGATTATTTGCACAGGTTAGAGGAGGAATGACAATGCTTTTCCAAACATACCAAAAAAACTGTAAGATCGTAAAACCACAAGTGAGTCTCAGAAAGTGATTAAGTAACTTTGAACCGCTTTGGCTTCCAGGAGACTTAACATTTTCCATTTGTCTCTTGGATGCAAGCCTCCTGGAACACAGACGTCCCTCTCCCCACAGCTGCTAGGGAAAACCAGATCCTCTGCTCCACGCCTTCCCATCCCTCTTACACTGACACTCCCTTCTGATTATTTTGTGCTTTATCATGGTAAAATATTGCAGTGATATTATCACAAAGGTAACAAATAGTCCAAAACAACTAGTTATTTATCTTAGTCCAAATACTAATAAAATTGTTCTCCCTTTAGAGACGGGAAATGACAACAAAAAATTTGAAAATGCTGTATTTGTAATAGAACCCTGCTAAAACCTATGCTGTCACACAGATTCTTTCTCCTTTAACTTTCTCAGTAATAAATAACAGGTGAAATATGTTCATAATTTTAACCCAGATATCTCTGTTCAGCTCTTAATCTCCCTCTTTCAAAGTTGTCTAGATAAGAAGGAAAAAATATGTTTCTCAGTATGTCCTCTAGCAACTCATAAGCCTTTTAATAGACATATTACCCATATATGTCATTAAAGTACTATTCTTATCTCATAGAGATACTCTTTATTATAAATCCAACATTATTTTAATACTTCTTCCATCAGATGGTCTTGGGGCACATTTCCCCCATGGAATGACAATTTACAATTTGATTTAGACTCCTCCTAACATAAAAAAGCAAACTAAAGAACAGATATTGAGGTTAACTCTAATCTGTGCACTTCATATTTTCTTCATGTTACTTAAATTCCTGTCTCCTAGATAAATATGAAGGTTTTCTTCTATAAAGAATTATTTATTAAAAGAATACCTTTTAGGAAAAGAAGATAAAAGCTCTTTACATTATGTTTGGATTACTTTTAACATATGTCCTTTCCTAACAATTTCTAATGTTTTCCTAACCTTCTGACAAAGCGTGCATACAAATAAAAATAGTAGGCAATGAGTTTGAAAGATGGCAAATATATTGGCCCCAAAATCAAATCAACATTCTTTACCTAAGAAGAGAACACTGTAATTCCCATTCTGTGTACAACCTACACAGAATCACAGAATGGTTTGGGTTGGAAAGAGACTTGAAAATGATCTAATTCCAACCCACCCACCATGAGCAGGGACACTTTCAAGACATTTGGTCCTTGCTTGAGCTTCTCTGCAGCCATTCCTGTGGCTGGCCATACACCTTGCTGCCCTGGAGCCTGACCCCTGACCATGACTTCACAGCCAAACCTTGAGCCTGCCTCGTCACTGCGGGCCTGCTGTGGCACTCACTGCACTCACAGCTGACCCTGGTGATTGTCATAGGACTTGCTCTGCTCTTCTTGTGCAACTGTGCCTTTCTGTGTCAAGGCACAGCTGCACCTGCCTTCTCCTCACCTACAGATCCTGGCTCACCTTCCCCTGGAGCAGCCTATCTTCACACCAACTGCAGCAGTGGCACTGAGCTACTCTCAACTGCCCCTGAAATATAATGGTCTCAATACTCAATTTCACTAGCTGTCACTAATAAGTCTTTTCAATTAGCCTCTCTATTGAATACTCTCAGATCTTACATGAATTAAAATAGCAATTCTGTTCAGGGTCTGAACTTACCTTTGCAAATGCAATACTTAAGAGGTGAAAAGTGGTTTTTTTCTGAATTTATTCTCAGAACTTTTGGCCATAACTGGTTTATTATTATTTAAGATGAAACTCGATTTTCACAAAAAAAAAATCCATACAAGCATTTTACTGCATAAACTGAAGTCAGTGGATGACTAGGATTTCTTACTCTTGCTTTTGTTAGGCACAAACAGCAGCATTTTCCTATTGTAACTGACATGACTGCAGTGATACCATCTCTGGGTTTTTTTGCAGAGATAGTCACAAAAACTGAGGATTCTTTTTCATAAATTATTCCATTTTGTTTTGAAAACCTTCCAAGATCTGCACAGATTGCTTCTTCAAGAGTTTTGCACAAGAGTACACTTAACATAAGGATGGTTCAGGCCACTTGAGGAAGGATATTCAGAAGATTTTTCATACAGTCCATCCACATGCATGATATTCTTGGTACAATATGTCCTGCTCTACTCTTCTCCAAAGGTATGTTACGCCTGTGCAAAACCCTTTGTGCATATTTCACTTAGCTCAGGAATTCTGCTTCTTTCAAAAATGACCTGGAGCTTCTGACCACATTCACTTATTATTGGATTTGGGTATTATTATTTTCTTGCAGAATCATAAAACTTCTTGACTTTTAGAAAGTATGTTCCTGCCATCTGGTGACAAAAAGTGACTGCTGTACCCAGCCCAAATGACAACTAAGTAAAGAAACACAGCTTTCCCTATGGAGAGGGCTGAACTGGAACTGGTTTTCAAAACCAAGCCTGATGTTATGGAAAGCTTAATATCTGGCACCAGCCAGAAACGTCCTGCTTTTTGTGTTATTATCACATATTCTCTTTTTATATATTTAAATGAGTAATCTTTCATTGGTGTTGGGCTGCCTTTGTATATTGCCAAAAAATATACCAGTTCTTCAGAACAGATGGCCTTCAGGAAAGAGTCACAGACTATCTGGGCCTCTTCAGCTTTGTTCTCCACCTTGAGAACTACTCTACTGAACTGGAAGATTTTTTGGGGGGTTTTTTTTTTTGGTCCACCGTCCCAACTTCTAGCAAAAGTTATTCAGTTACATCAAGTATTTTTAGATCTGCATATCTCATACCATTTCAGCTCACCTTTTTTTCTGCCCTTTCTGTCAGGTTTGCTTTGGTAAATGGCCCTGACAAAATGAGTATTCCATCTTCCCATGCTTTAGCTTTGACTGACATAACCTTTTTTCTTTTCTTTTGGTTCTAATTCTCCAATTGGTGCTTGATGAATACAACCAATCACAACTTTGGTCTATATCTGCTAGCATGTAGCTCACCACTTGTTCCAAATTCTGATTTACACTATGATCTCTTGGCTGTGAGTCAGCCTTTAAGTTTGTTAGACTGGGGTTTGTTGGATCCAATTCTGATGGCTTATCAACTTAGAAATGACATTAAAATGTGCATTTCCCACCCTCTTCATGGAATATAAGCCTATGTAGGATTAAAAATTGGATTAAAATTTTCGTGAATGCTAAGAACATCAATAATTGCAGAGCATAACAATAGAATTTCTAAAAATACATTGTTCTAATGCTTCAAGGCTTTAACCGATCATAAATTATAGGAATAACATAAAAAAAACTCCAAACATAAACAGTGCAATATGACAAAACGGATCACTGGCCTGTAATTACTCAGAATCCCTTGTTTGCTCACAAAAGCCTCCAGAACAGCCAACCATTAGCAGCAGGAAATATAGGAACTGTTCTTGTTTCCTTTTTTACGAGACATATTTATTTAATGATTGCTCTTAGTTTTAACTAAGAAAGGAAAACTTTTGTAACACAGAATAGTTGAAGATAAAGCATAATGTACAACGGCTAATTCCCAGTTTTTATTTTTACCCTCTGCTCTGCTCTGGTGAGACCCCAGCTGGAACCCTGCACCTAGCTCTGAGGTCCCAGCAGAGAAAGGACATGGAACTGTTGGAGTGAGTGCAGAGGAGGGACACCAAGATGATTAGAAGGATAGAGCACCTCTCCTGTGAGGAAAGGCTGAGAGAATTGGAGAAGAGAAGGCTTTGGGGTGACATAATTGTAGCCCTCCAGCACCTGAAGTGAGCCTACAAGAAAGATGGAGAGACTTTTTATGAGAGCATGTGGTGACAGGGCAAGGGGAAATGGATTTAAACTAAAACAGAGTAGGTTTAGATTTGATATTAAGAAGAAATTCTTTACTGCAAGGGTAGTAAAGCACTAGCACAGATTTACCAGGAAAGCTGAGGATGCCCCAGCCCTGGAAGTTTTCAAGCTGGATGGAGCTCTGAGCAACGTGGTCTAATGGGACCTGTCCAACCCAGGCCATTCTATGGCAAGTTTAACAAATTATCAGCAACCCACCATATAATACTGCCTTTTTATCAAAACACATGCAGGGAACGGCTGAGAAGGGCCACAAGAACATTGTCACTAATTTAACCCCTGACAACATCTGAGTTCCATCCCTGTGCAGGCAGGGATGCGTGTGGGACACCCTGGAGAGCACTCAGGGCACAGATCGCCATCTCCTGGCTCCGAGCAGCGCCGCTGTCGCGGCTCCCACGCCTGGACTAACGCACTGAGGAAGGCTGGCTGGCTCCTAACCACAGACCACACGCAAAAGGATACCTGACTTCTTGTACTCAACATCCTGCGGGAAGTCACGTGCTGACAGAAAATAAACTCGTGAAAGCAGCAGCAGTAAAAAAAAAGGTAACAGAATAAATTAAAAATGGGAGCAGCAAACCAAGTAATATGATGAGAGACACACTAAGAACATTCAGAATAAAAAGATTAGTTTGTCCTTAAAAATACAAAGCATGGCCATAGATAAATGAGTTACTGGGAAACCATGTAATAAATAAATACAAAAAATCCTGTGCTGTTCAGAATACTACTTGTAGTTTTGTAACAGTGAGAGAAGGAGGAGGTGAGAGAAAAGGAATAGCTGTTTCTTTATGCTTCTTTTTACTCAAGCTATTTGCATGGTGAGTTTTTCATTGTGAGTACTTCAGAACCAAGGTTTGAAGAGTTCACCCATAAACTGTTCACATAGACTCTTTAATATAACAGATCTTTAGATAGAAAGCCCTAAGTGCTAAAATGCCCCATAAATATCAAGAATCAGTCACTATCAAAACAAGTGAAAACATGGATAGAATTCTTCCACGTCTGTGGAAAAATTATGGGCAGAAAAATAAAAAAACTCAGTTCAACTGAATGCACTGTGAATACATGAAAGAAGATAATGAAATTAATTTTCTTATTAGTGAGGATCTTGTATTGTTGCCAAAAATGTCAGGAATCTTAACACAGAATTCTCACTAGTGCAACCAACATTAGAAACTAAGAGTTGAAACAATGCCACACAATAAGAGCAGCAGGGAAGCTGGCTTCTAAACTTGAGACTACTATTAAAAAAAGTTCAGCTTTCCTTGGAAGCATACTTATTAGATTGCTGTGAAACATAAAACGATGTACATACAAATATAAAATGAATATATGTGTACCTGTATGTAATATGAAGAATGCCATCTACTGGTGTATAAAAATATACACCACTGTTTCTAAGTTAGTAAACAGCTATCATAATAAGCAACAACCTTGTCATTACTATGTTCTACAAACAACAGTGTCCATTTTGAACTTTGCCTCACATATTCAGCACACTATATTTTAGCAAATACATATAAGCCATATATCCTATAACATCAGCTTCTACCCATAAAATACACTAAGAAAAGAATACAATTATCTTATTTTAAGGTCTTCAGACCTTACTGCAGCCTACCAGTATTTAAAGGGGGCTTATCAGAAAGACAGAGATAGATATAGCCATGCACAGGATACAGATTTGCAAAAGAACTATGTATTTTCAGAAAGGAAAACTTGGCCAAGCCAAAAAAAACACCTCTAAAAAAACAGGGCAAACCTTAGAGGTCTTCCACTCCTATGTTTATGCTATTATGTATATATGTCTTGTTCCTTTGTATTTGTTTAAGGGATAGTAAAGTACTGAAAAAAAAAAACTGAAAACAAGAAAAAAAAAGACAAAAATTTTAAAAACTGTATTAACTTTCTGTTTTACCCAATGTGAAAAGAGATGGGCTGTAACACTCTCATACATATGTATGGCCTTCCAATACAATACAATAAAAGTAGTATTGGAAATAAATTCCACAGACATAAACAATTCACAAACATAGCTTAGAAACTGAGAGCAGAGAAGAAGGCGTGGCCAAGTTAATAAAAAGGAAACCTGCTTCAGAAAAGCTTTCGTCTGCAACAATGTGACTGCAAGAGCAATGTGCAGTGAAAGCAAGCTGTTCTAGCCACATCACAGAGAAGCCCATCTTAAAACCATACATACTTCACAGCTCCGAAAATCTCTGCTCAGAGAAGGCCAGCTAGAGAAACTAAATAGCTTTCTTAGAGACTGGTTTCACCAGGTCCTGATTGTTTTTATTAGTGAGAAATCTGTGGCAGCATGTATTTTGGCTTCCTGTGCTATGCTTGGCTTTATAAAAGACCTAGATAACCTGAATTCCAACATTAACGCTCAGAATCATAAACAAAACCAAAAATACCTACCATTTTAAGTTGCATCTCACCCTAAAAACACTGCAGTCTACACTGCACTCTTCAACTAAATGTCAATAAATTTCTTTTCACATTTTATTCTTTTAAGGACTTACAGACCTGCACAATCATAGTTTCAGAAATGTAGTAATAATGCATTTCAAGTGGGTAGCTACCCTTCCTCCATTAAAAATAACACAGCTTTTCTACGACAATGGCAGGAATGTTAAAAATAAGGTAGCATTAAATACATTTAGCACATTTTTTGCAACTTTGAATATGCAATTTAGTAGCTAAAAACCAAAGACTTAAGATCAGCCTTCCTACCAATGACTTGGGCCAAAGATGCCCTGAAAGGCCCCAGTACTCCTCAGAAACTCACGCTCGCCACAACAAAAAAAGCAAGGTGTAACTTTATAGTCAATGTACATAACTATAAATGCAAAGGAAAAAGATTCAACAGTAACTTGACCAAATAATATAACTTTTGAATCAGATACAACTTTGCATTTTGTTTTTTTAAATATAAAATAAAAATTTATTATAAATAAATATAAATATGTGTCATTATCACAGATGGCAAAAGAAAATCCTCAAGAGCAGCAAAACATTTAGTTTAGGTTCTTCTGTAAAAACATGCATTACAGTCCTTATTGTATCACAGTTGCTTATTGTATCACAGTGACTAGAATTACAGTGATGATCAGCAAAGGGAAATAAAACCACTTTCTTCAAAAAAGTTTTGTGATGATGCCCACTGGGCAGTAAAAAACTGAGAAGAAATTCTACTAATTATAGAAAGCAATTTAATAACACACTTTCTTTTAATCCCAACTGCTGTATTCTCATGTTGTGCTACATCGACTTCAGGCAACCAGGTTAAGTGCTGAATGATAAAAATAGCTAGTAAGATATGTTTGTGTTTTGAATTCCTCTGTGCCCTCTTTCCTAACCTTTAGATTAACTCTTGATCCATCAAGTCACAGTGGCTATTACAGGTGATTGAAACACACAGAGTAGGTGGAAAAATGTCTGCAGATTCCAAGGCAGTTTGACATGTTGGTTTCAATACAAGACAAAAGCAGCCGTCCCCCCTCCATCCATATCCAACTTTTTGTTCCTGCTGACCTGATACTTTTTCTTATATCAGCAACACCGTCAATTCAGTTACATGAATGAGATGAGTTAAATGTCGTAGATTAAGACAACTGGGTTTTTTTGCAGTCTGTAGTAGACTGTCTGGGTACATCTCTCCCTCACCACTTAACATCATTAATGCATATGGTATTAACTTGCATCATTTAATGTATGCATATATGTTATATGTTATAACATATATATAACATATATATAACATATATGTTATATATATGTGTTATATGTTATGCTATTAAAATGCAAAATGGACACATTTTGCTCTGTTTGATAACTAACTGCATACTACTGTGCCTCTATTTCATTACAAAGAATACAAGGAATTAGAAAAGGCAGAGGGGTTTTTTTGTGTCTCTTTACTTTGGCATTCAAGCACTGCCACACTTGGAATTAAAAGCATACTAACCTCAGTAAAAGCCTCCTGAAAAACATTAAAGACAGGAAAAAATAAGGGTGATTTTACTTAGTATTACATTGTTCAGATTTTCATGGTAGGTGGTACAGCCCACTAAACAGGTATATACAGGCACCCAAGGCCCCTAAAAGACTGTGAGAAGAGTCTAAGACTACTGCTTTTAAACCAACAATAGCTGTTTACTAACATAAAAATGTGCACAGTCATCATCATCAATTATTTCATAGTAATTTGTACATCCTAGTATTACACGCATACCTAGATAATCTGACATGCAAGATAAACTAGTAAATTAGAAATTATCTACTTAGAGAAATCTAGAAATATCTTCATCTTTAGCATAGCTGTACATAAATAATGATGAGGCTGATACATTCTCACAAGTTGTCAGAACTAAAAGATTAAAAAATATATATTAACAATTCAACATATATTTTTTACCATATTTTTATATGGACCCATGGAAAAATGAAGGGCACAACAGAACTGCACCCTCAAATTGTTAGTCAGCAATGTAAAATATTAAGCATTGATGTGCTGCAAGCTATTTACATGCAGATGAGCTTTGTTAATTCAGTGTGGAAATATGTAAAATATGAACAGATGTGCCATGCAAAACTGTAATTTTGGGATTAAAGTTAGAGATTCATTATTCTTTAAGTCACTAAATATAAATCCACACACAAGCACTGCTTCTTCCCTCTCCAACTGTCTTTGAAGAATGTTTGGATACAATTAAATTCTTCATAGGCAGGAGATTAAACAAAACCAAAAAAAAAAATAGAATTACAGAACAAATATAAGTTGCTTTCAAAACAAACCATGGCATTTTTTCCAGATTATTTATTTTATCCTAATTGAAAGGTTCTTTATTTTTAATAGCAATACTTGCTTCCCTTCTCATTTGAGGCTGCTGCTCATTATTCAAGGATACTAGACCTGGTTAATACAGGAGATTAAGAGTGTCAAAACTATAAAATGTAAAATGCCTCATCCTTTTAAGATTTAAAACGAGAATAACACTTGATTGTGTTATAATTAGAATCATATACACTTCAACACAGTATGTATGCAAGTTGCATTTGGAGCAGTTTCTTAAATGACAGAATGACAGTGTGTCTGTGCTGTAGATGCAGCACCTTTAAATCATCAATTAAATTCAAAGCAGTCCTGGGAAGGATTCATTCACTTACCCGTATCCAGCTGTTGGCCTTCAGTTCCACAGCGTTCTGTGGATCACTGCTGTACAGATAACATAAACACCACATCAGAGTCCTCTGGCTTTCATCTGTAGGGAAAAAAAGCAAATAAAGACAAAACACAGACAGAATTACACACAACAATCCCTGTTCATCCACACAATTGAGGCCCTATACATCAGCCTCAACTCATGGTGCTTCTATTCTACCAGATTAATATCACAGATTTAATGTTAATCACTATATACATCTTGTATAATCATTTCCTTCAACAGCCGTTTAAAAGGTACCAAAGTATCTATACTTTGTATCAGAAATCAGTATCAGAATCTATACAATAGTTAGATGGTCTTAAGAAATTTGCAGGACTTAGTAATTCATTCACATAAATAATACCTGAAGCTACCTTCAAGGAACTTTCAACTCAGTATATAAATAATATAATGAATAATAAACAATAGTCAATAGTAGTAAAATAGCTCATTACATTGTGTCTAAAGCTTGCACACCTCAAGTATGCTCACTTAGGAAAAACTAGTTTGTGAAGTATGAAATCATTCATAATTAGAATGTAAAATACCAGGTTCTCTGTAAAAATACAGGAAAAGTCTCCATGCCTCAGGAAAATGACACTTCTGCAGACAGTAGAATAGCTAAATGATGATGCAAAAAAAATCCTATTCTGATTTTCTGTTAGAATTAGATTGGGTTTTACTCAATTCTATCCCACTGTTTGAAATGAGTTCTTTTCTTTAAGAATCTACTATAAAATGAGCATTAACTCTCACTGCTCAGACGCACAGATATTATTATAGAGGAGCTGATTATCTGAAGTAAGCAGCTGAAGAGCCATTTAACTTTTTATTATTTCCCACAACTTTATTTTCAATAGGCTTTGGTGGTTTTTTTTCTAATGTTCTTTGGCACATACCAAGATGTTCTACAGTGAATTTAATGCCAGAACAAAACTGTGTGAAATGAAATTAAAATTCTGAAAACCCGATGTAAGTCGGGTATAATATTCACTTAGTAAGCAATAAGCTTCCTGTTAAAAATAATAAAAATAAGTGATACTACCAGTTTTAGAAATTATATTATGAGACAATTTGTTTATCAAGCTAAACGAGTAATTTCTTTTGTTTTCTGTGTATTTGCTATCCAGGATGTAATAAACAGTATTATTTAGAAGTGTTTTGTTGGGAAAGCCTGAGGAAAAAATAAAAGGTCCATTAAGTAATGCCTGTATTTTCACCAGGTGACCAGAGACGTTAACAGTGATTTAAACCAGTATTCCTTAATAAATGTCCAACAAGCCTGGAGGCCATTACTGACCTCCCACTGACTAACATCTCTGCAACAGGAATGGCTGCCCAAGCATACACTTTCAACCCACCACAGTTTGGGGTATTCTGCTATTGTGTGTTTGGGGACTTGTTTTAATATGGATTTTTACAAGGCTAATAATTTCCTAAGTTTTGTAATCCTGACGTCAAACAACACATCTTGCATACCACTCAGCAGAAGTTCTTAAACTCTGATTATATCCAACTGGCATTCAGACATCAGCACTAATAGACAACTATCTCCTTCAAAAACACCTTCCATCTAAACTGCTATGACATTATGTGGGAGGAAAAATATAAACAAAGAGCGGTTTATTTGTTTAAATTTCTAACTCATAGCCAATTCCTTCTTGGAAAATGAAGACTTTAAACATTATTAACATTATTAATTTTAAACATTATTAATTACTAATACTAAAATATTGACTGATTATAAAGTCTGGCTTCTCAAT
>VZTT01013924.1:0-14533 GCA_013400855.1 Buphagus erythrorhynchus | reverse complement strand
TATTTTATCTACATTTACACCCTTAACGAGGATTCAGAAATGATTTTGTAAAGCTATACATCTTACCTAGATTATCAGTTGGTGTAATATCTGTCTAATTTGTTTGTGGCTCAAACTCATTTCACTAGTATTTCAAAAACCCTGAAGTGGACTAAGCAAGAGCAGAATACAAAGTAAAAGAAAAGAAGAATCTTTGAAGTGAAGGGTCTTGAAACAAGAGTGATGAGGCCCACTTATAATTTAGAATAAAAGGCTACTTTATTTTTCTATAGCAACAAAATTAGTGTTAAAATAGGTTTAGTTTATGGGTCCTATGTACTGGCAGGTTTATGAAACAATGATTTAACCTAAATCAGAGCACAGGCCTAAGGATAATATGTTTGAACTTCACTGATAAAAATGACAGCAAATACAAATTTTCCATTCCGATTCCAGCTTCTGGTTAAAATCTTGTCTGAAAGAAGATAATTCTCTTCATAATTACAAAAATATTCAAACACTAAAATGACTTTTTGCAGACACTCTTATAACAACAACCACAGTATACTCATGGTACTGTATTTTACATGGGAACTTTTTCAAGGTCATGCATGAGTTAAATAGTTAATTTTTGTTGGATAAATATTAAGTAGCAAGGTGAGATAAGGAATGTGATTAACATAGGACAATCATACACCCCAGCAGAGCCTCAAACTTTCAATCCTTCTTGAATGTTACCTCATGATTACTAAATAGCTTGCTTAGTTGTGATTCTTCTCTCCTAACAGTTTCAGTCTGAAAAAAAGGTGTGTCAAACTGCTGGAATAAGATGAGTTTTGCAGTTTGAAATACTGAACTGTGTGCTTCATACAAATTAATCCATCCCTTAGCAATAATCTAGCAGCCAATCAGAATTCTCCCTTAATCCAAATAGTTTTCTAATGCACTTTAAATCATCAAAGTTCAGGTACCTTACACTGTTTAAATGTAAAGTAACAAGGAAATTTAATCTTAAGATTATTAAGTATTTATAGCAGTGGCTAAGGGGTATCACCTAGCAACAAACCCCACAGAATAAATCTAATAAACTGCAGCTCATCCTTTCTGTCATCAATGACCAAATAATCAAGACAGGAAAAGCACAAGTAGTGATGACATTGAGAGAATCTAATGATAAAGTACAGGAGCATTTTAGGAAACAAAGAATGTGTTTAGATAAAGGAATATAGTCTGCACAATAATTAGAATAAAGCAAAGCTGGACTTCAGCCACAGTAAGCCAAATGGAAAGAAAAGATTAAAGTGAGAGGGAGGGGGAAGGAAAACTGGAGGGAGAAGATAAACGATTAAACATGGCAGACATAGGGATTTGTGAGAAATAAATAAAATAAGATGCTGTCAACACATCTTTCCTTGGCTGATTTCTAAAAAGGAGGGCAGAGAGATTAAAATTTTATCAGATAGTTTAGAAGATTATGGTAGTTGTACCTTAAAACATAAAAGCTACTTTGCAGGGCCTCATGCAATTCAGCAGGATGCAGTTGGGTCAGAATTGATATCAGCAAGGCACTAAGGATAAGTTTGAAGTTATCACACAGTAGAAAGGAGGAAAGTTCAGCCTAAGATTTACAATAAGGAAAAAAATAAAAACCTTGCACCAGGGTTTTCAGCAGATAAAAAAATGCATTAGAAATGTATGTAATTACAGTTAAGCACTTGTCATCATTTTGGAAAGGTGGTATTTATTCAGGCTTATACTATAAGAGACATCTCTGTTTTTTTCCTTCTGAGTGTGTGGTGCTGAATTCCATATGCAGGTTCGCTGAAAAACAGAGAACCTTTCTCTCTGAGGGTATTTCATACTCCCCACTAAAAGATATCTATAGGACCTCAATTGATCAAATAATGGTTAAAGCATATATTCATAATGACAAGAAACTGTATATGCTGCAATAGCCCTTCAAAGCACTGAATTTCCTCTTTGTTAAATTCAACATAAACCAGTCAAGTGAATGACAGCAACTCAGTCTAATTATAACTTGAACCATTTGTCCCTGACAAAATGCTTCTGAAACTCCTATATGGTTAAGCTTGTTTTTAAATACTTTCTGCAGCAGGTAGTGCTCCCTGTTTGTGTCAATGCCATTGTTCGATCTGCACAGAGGTCTCTTGAGAATCTTGTGGAGAACTCTCCTCTCCTTGTCGTTAAGGAAGAAGTCCACATAAAAGCCCCAAATATAAAATGAAAGGAAGTGCAATCTAATTTTTCTTCATTACCACCATATAGTGTAATTATTCAAAGCACAGTCAGTTTATTTCAACTAATTTAACAGTCAAAAACAGCATTTCCATATTCACTCAATGTAAAGATATGTAAGATTTTAAGAAGACTATATATATCATACATTATACATGGAATAGTTTCTTCATGTTAGAAGTAAAATAACAGTCACTCATCATGACCTAGTACTAAGCAAAGACTTACTCTAAATTAGTCCTTTGCAGTAACAGGATTCCTAACTGACTGTTTTGTATAGAAGAGCATTAAAATATTATTCAACACTAAGGACTTGAGTCAGCTGGTCATATATAGACGTCTAATAATATTTGACAACATGAAAACTCTCTGATTCCCAGATTCAACCTTAGAACTCTGTAAGTTTCCTAGAGGCACTGTAATATATATCACCCCATGCAGATACCTTGTTTACACCAGAGTGTCTTAAAAAATGGGTGGCTAAATGAGTAAAGCCTCAGTTTCAGCAGTTTCAAAATTAATATTTAATGCACAATACAGACCCAAGAATTTTTTAGAAGCTAACTTACCATAGAGAAATGGAACATGGTATTACTTAGAGCCAGAAGTTATCTTGAATCATTAAAAATACTCATACTGTTCTGCACAGTAGAAAACTTGCTCTTTGCAGGAGTGTACTTCAATGGAAGAATTAAGTAACCAGAAGGATTCTATGTATCTGCAATGATAACTGAGTAATCTGAATCTGAAGTAATGATTCAGCGTCCCTCAACATCTTTTTAGCTGCTGTATAGACACATTAGAAACTTCCATCTTTCATTTTAAAAAGCTGTTGTTTTTTAACAACAGCCCTTCTCCTGTGTAGACCCAATACTGCTTTAGCTTGTTTAGCTCATTATCTCACTTTCATAAAAATGTGAAGACTTTTTTTATATTTTGGCAAAAAGAAAAAAACCAATGCATACCAAAAGAATCTGGACCCACCAGAAATGCTTCCAAAGTTATACAAGATTGGAGGGTCATATCTTTTGCAGAAGATAGCTTTATGAGGTACAGATAGTCCAGAAGTAAGAATATAATTTCCCTTTCTATCTGGAATGAAAGACCCACTGTTCTGATTTCTGTAAGATTTTTGGGTGGACTCTGGAATGGACATGCAGAGATATGTATTCATAACCTCTGAAGCTGGCCCAGGATGCAGGAAGCTGGGCTTGTTTCACAGACCAAATTCTAGGTACAAATAAAAGGAATAGCAAATCAGTTCTCAGAATAAATGTAGTAGTACTGATTGTGCAAGATGAGACAACGCAGAAAGTAATTAAGCTTACAAAACTGTATGGCTAGGAGGGCACATTGCCATCTATTACCTGTTGAACAGAAATCTGTCAGGACAAAATGAGATTTTGTTCAAATGTTCAATGACAGTAACATTGTAAGTGTTGCATAAATGGTGTATGAATAAGGTGTGTCAGAGAGATCAGATATAACTCCAGCTTCTGAAATCTGATTTTGAACCAATCTTAACTAATTTAGCAAGCAATTTTGAGGGATTATAGAAGGCAGTTATACATACTTTTCTGCCTCTTCTCTTCCCTCCTCCTTTCTCTGCTTTTATCAGAGTGAAAAGTTGTTAGTGAATATAAGACAATCAGATAGGTAGAAACCTGGAAAATTCTGTAAAAAATATAAATCTAATTGCAGATACTAACCTGAAAAAAGCTCTGTTGCTTCTTTTGTGTGACTGTTGGAACATCTAACGGTTATTTATAGGACCTAAAGCTAATGGGACAGAGGTCCTGTATCTCTGGGTGTCAGGGATTTAGGGTTTCCTGAGAAAACAAACAGGAAAACCATCATGAGATTAATCAAACCTAAGCTGACATGAAGGAAAACAGTATAAATTATGTGCTATTTTCATCAATGTCCAATTTATGTTAACCAGAAAGGAGTTTGTGCTGCTCATTTTGGGACAATATCCAGTAAGCTGAATTAAAAATGTCTTTGACTTACGTTTGATTAGTAAAAGATTTCAATACCATACTTGATAAAACTAACCCAGGATAAGCAAAGCTTGTTAATGCATTTCTAAATACAATTTGTTTTGTCAATTGTTTTTTTGTTCTTGTTGTTGTTGGTTTTTCTTGGTTTTTTTTTTGTTTTAATTGGCCTTTGCCTCTAGGAAAAAATTCTTGGCAATACTTCCAAGAAAATAACTAATTAAGATTCAAGGTCACAAATGATTTTTTACTCTGGAAATTTTTTCTATGCTTTTGAATATCCTCTATCCCCTCTGGTTCCCATCTGGCTGAACAGCAGATCTCAGANTGGTGCCCTGCAAGGTTCAATACAGGGCCGAGTATCGTGTAACTGATTCATCAATGTCTTCAATGAAGGTCCATATACCTCCTCAGCAAGTTCACTGATGACATAAAGCTGGGAGGAGTGGCCAATAATCCAGAGTGCTGTGCAGAAGCTGCAGAAGGATTTCCATGAACTGGAGAGCTGGGTGGAGAAGAACTGTCTGAAGTGCAAGTGTTGTGTCCAGTTGCAGCAGAGGGCAACAAACAAAATTTAGCACCTGGATCATCTCTTACAAGAAAAGACTGAGAGAGCTGGGCCTGTTCAGTTACAAGAAGGGATGACAGAGAGAGAACCTCATCAATGTCCATCTGTGTCTCAAAGGAGGGTTTCAAGAGGTTGGAGCCAGGCTCTGCTCAGTGATGCCTACCAACAGGATGAGAGGCAATGGGCAGAAACTGATGGACTGATGGCTCCACCTAAATAAGCAGAAGAATTTCTCTGTGGTGTGAATGACCGAGCACTGGAACAGGTTGCCCAGAGAAGTAGTGGAATCTCTGTCTCTGGAGGTATTCAAGAACGATCTGGACACAATCCTGTGCAACGTGCTCTAGAATGACCCTGCTTGAGCAAGAAGTTTGGGCTAAATGACCCACTGTGCTTCTTTCCAATCTGACCCATTCTGTGTTTCCCTCTTACTGTTCATCTCCCATTACATGTAAAGGCACAATTACTGTGCTCAAATTAGTACAGTATTATTACATTTTACTTTGAAATTTGTTCCACTGCATTCCATGCACCATAAATTATTAAAAATGTTGTACTTTATTAAGGTTCTCAAACAGAAAGGAACCCCAGCAACATTAATGATGGTGATATTTAGAAAACAAAATGAAAACAAATCCTACTTCAACACTGACATTAGTTCTTAACACCACCTTCTCATTTATTCCCTGAAGATTAATATCAGAAGTCCCATGCATTTATGATGGCTCTCTCTTAGTGTCATCATGCTTCAAACTAGATAATCAGCATCTATATTAAACACTTATCCAGACTGATCTGCTTGTAGAAAGTAGATGCTTAAAACTATGATAAAATCAATAGGGGCCCAATAAAAGTACATAACCCTCCCCCAAAGACAGAGCATTGCTTAAATTCTTATTCCTCTTCAGGACCTGAACCCAGTATGGTTTGTGAAAAGACTGAACCTGCATATCCCAAAGGAATATGCTAAGCTATAAATTCGAGTCATTTTTTCTCTGGATTTACTTCATCTTAGGGTTTACAGTTGGACCTACTGAACAACTGGATATATTTTTTTGAAACTCTCAGACACAGAGACTGAAATGGCATCTTTTAAACATTACAGAAATCTTCTGAAGCTAAAATATTTGGAAGAAACAGGAATCACAATATGTTTAAAGAAGGTCTTATATTTTCAGAAGCTCTAAATTGAGATATTCTCAGCATTTTTGTAATTTCAGACCTTGTTAAAATAAGACAAGAAGAAAAATGCCTTTTTTATGGCTTCTGATGATCTTCAGAGCAAATTAGATTCTAAACACTAGAAAGTATATATGGAGGTGGAATTTCAGGGTCATAAGAAACTTTGAGGCCACTGCTGTCTTTAGGTGTTTCTTCAAGGTCATCTAGCCCAACTGTCGACCCAACATAAGCATAATCACCCCTAAATCATATCCTCAAGTCAGCAGTGTGATAACTCTCTATGAATAGTTGTGTTTTCAGATCTAATTGATTGATTGAAATGTACAAGCATGAGGCTAAAAAATATGGAAGGAGAAAAATGAGTTCTGAAAAAATTGTTTTTTTTTCTTGAGTAAGAAATGTCTATCTATTACTCTTTAAAGTAAAAGGCTGGAACAGATCTTATGCTTTTTCAGACAACAATAATGTTCTCAAGAGATGGTTGTTCACTGGCAATATATGAGAGTTCTTGTACAGTTATTGTATTAAAGAACTTATGTAACAATACAAGGATAGCTGCAAGAAATACTGTTAGAGTTATTGAAATAGCTGGATTTTAGTGTGGGATGAACTTTGGAACTTTAGAAAAACTATTTCTGTAAGCATCAAATCTGTCACAAAACAGTACAATCTGCCACTGCAGCCACTGTCAAGTATCATTCCTTGTTCAAAAGATGGTAATAAAATCAGCAGGGAATTTGAGAAGACTTAAACACACTTTTACAGTGCTGAAGTTTACTTTGTATGAATTTGTTATCTGGAACTTTCCCCTCATATCTCAATGTACTTCAAATTATCAATTTTGTAACAAAGATTATGCTTACCATGGTATCATTATATGATATATGATGGTATACATTATATTCCATACCATAGAAAAAAATGTTACTTTCAACTGCATGTAGGTTCGTTAAAATTATAAAATATTTAGAACTATTGTCCCAGGAGCAGCAAAATATTTTTATCCTGTCAAATGACTTTCTGGAAGATGAGGACCTGTTATACACTAGGCCTAAGATGTTTGCTGTAAAGAGGTTTTTTGCCTTCCAAATTGCTGGTTCCTTCTCAGCCTTAACTAGCAGAGCAAGAAGTGCCTTGCCTGCATTGTAGAGAAACATTAACAGAACTCAGTCTTTAAATGAGAGCACATTCTTTCTTTCTCTCTTCAAAAAAGAGTTATCTGATTAGAAAACCAAACCAAAACAACAAATGCTCATGTTACAGCTAGAATTAATACAAAAATAAATACAAATTAATTTATATTATTAAGTATTTTTATCGTTATTCTTTGAACTTTTTTCAGCATTTCTCTTCAGCAGCAGTTGACATTTGGTAAGAAAGATATTGCATTTAGTGATATTATTAAATATCCCAATAGAAATTTACCTAAAGCTTTTCGATATATGAGTTTTTCAGTTTTTCTCTCACATGCCACTCTTTGTTTCTCTTATTTCTTACTTTTCTTGGGCCTCTTGAGTGCATGCTAAAAACTATAAAATGTGTTGAAAAACACTTGAGTAGTAACTCTAATATTATGAGAAATGATGTGACATGCATACTGTGTGTCATACATATGATACTTATTTTTCAGCAATGGCATAAATGAATGAATTAATTCTTAAATCCTATTGCTTGTATAATTATTCAGTTACATAATATATATGGAAATTTATTTTTTATGTGTGTCAGATCAGTGGATTTGCTGTATATAATGCTGGGAATGCTCAGTGGTATTACTCCTATTTTATTCTAATGATCTCTAGAGTTTGTCCCTATAATGAAGAAAAATGAAAATCACAGGGACCAAAAAGTATGTACAATTATCCACAATTAGTGAAAAAAAAAATGTTAAGCACTATAGCTATTACTTTATCTTTTCTTTCTCCCAGTATTCATCTGGTGTTGATCTTTCATCTAAGAAAAGGATAAAATCCTAATGAGTGCTAATAAAAACAAATACAAGCAAATGTCAAAGCTTTCTTCTATAGTTCAACTAAAACAAGCATTTTTCTGTGTAATAAGGACAATAGTAATTTATCTTGTTTGCTGATTCAGTTTAGATTCTCTTTATTACAACAGCAGTGTCCTTTTGCTGCATTTGCTGATAATTTATTTCCAGTAAGTTACACCATAGTTAATCAAAGTAAGCAGAATACTGTAAGTACTGTTATTCTGTAATGTTATTTGCATGCACTGTGACTTTTTGAAATGTGCTGTGTCAGACATAATCAGTAGGTGAAGAAAATTAGTCACATGATAGCAGCATTTATGCTTCCAAATTAGACTGTCAAATACCTTTTGGGCGTTGCATAGCTGTCTGTACAAAGTTAATGAAAAGAAGGCCATTGAGGGCTATTACATGGGAAAATTTCCTACATTGAATTCTCACAGGGAATTTGTCTAAACCTCTCAACTACCCTTCTCTATATCAGATAGTATCCTGAATGATTAAGGTCAAGTTTCAACAATACTCTTTAGTTCACTACTACTATAAAATCTAACTTCATTAGCATTTTCACAGTGTAGACCACTGGGAGTAAATTATTTCATGTATGTTTGGAAGGATTTTGTAGAAACAGCTTCTCCTATAGATCCTTTCAATAACATCAACAACAAGCAAGCTAGCAAACCAACATGCAAGCATACATGGAAACCAATCAGCAAACTGATGTACTAGATCTTAAGTCTAGCAAGATAGGAAGTGGTACATTAAAGAACAACAAATCATGGGCCAGAATTTCAAAATGCTAACAGCTAAAATAAATATAAATGCACATAAGTAGCAAATCGTAGTATATTTGGCTGTACACATAATTTTCATATCAGGTGCCTTTTGAAGTGCAATGGATTTTGCAAAAAACACCTTCCACAGACTCAAGTATCTTCCACTACAGAATGATTTTGGATATTGGAAATTACTGAAATCCTGTGTGCTCCTTCAAAGTCATGGACAGTCCTCCTGCAGCAGGTTCTCAACATAACTATTGGAGGGCTACCAATGTCGTCTATTGCATCTGTATTTCTCAGGATTTTTTGGGTGAGAAACAAGACATTTTAGATTTGAGTCTGATGGCAGAGACACTGTCTAATGTATCATCTTTGGTTATTTAATAAAGAAATGTCTGCTCAGATAACATATGCAACTTCATATTCAAGTTCCTGTTTGACTTTGTGTTCTTACTCCTCACATACCCATAAATATTCAGGTATTTATCAAATCCTTTATGGTAAATTCACAGCAGTTTGTGTCCTTTTGAGAATAAAACTTGCAAACCAATCCAACCTGCTCATTAAATATCAACGTACTTTAGGAAAAAAAATGTTATTATGACTTTGGCTTTCATTTGTACTAGAACATGAAATCAAGTGAGCACACAGGTGTCGTGGCGGTGAGTGGTGGCGGAGTGCGGCGACATCCTGGGGAAGTGTCCTGAGAAGGACGTCCCAGAGGCACAGGCACGTCCTCGCTCCCGGGCGGAGTGACCAGCTCTTGTGTGAGTCCTCGCTCCCAGGTGGAGTGACCAGCTCTTGTGTGAGTCCTCGCTCCCGGGCGGAGTGACCAGCTCTTGTGTGAGTCCTCGCTCCCAGGTGGAGTGACCAGCTCTTGTGTGAGTCCCCGCTTCGGCTGACGCTGGAGGAATGGACAGGAGCCACGTGTGGCGATCTAAGGTGAAGTTTATTGGTCTTCGTCCTCAGAGGGGACCAGGGACAAACGAGCTCGAGGGTGCTGAGGGAGCAGGGTTGATATAGGCGAGCCAGGGGGCGGGGTAGAGCATCTAACCAATCGTCTGAGGGCACAGGGGTCGTACGAGGGGGAAAGGGCCAATAGGGTACAGCTGATTTACATAGAACAGGGAGGCATGCCGGGAGCAACCTTTCAGTAGCCATGATGAGAGGGAGTGCCTAAGGACATTCCCTCCAGGGGAGAGAGGCACGCTCTTTTGCTGAGAGGCTTTCGGCCTCCACATATGGGGATTGAGCACTCATTGGCCAATCTGTCTCTACAATTTATAGTACAATTAACATAGGTCAAAAGCCTGGGTTTTGGCATGCATTGCTTCTGAAATATAAAGAAAGAAGTACTCAAAATCATAACTTTCTAGACACACAAAAGAAAAATCAGCCATTTACCTTTCTTAAAACCTTTTTGCCTTTTCTATTGGTTTTGATCACATGTTTTGAACACCTGCATTCAAACACTTCTCAAAAGTGTTTCCTGAGACTACAAGAAAGAAACTGAAATTTACTTCTAAATGTATTTATGAGAATTACACATACTCACTAGCAGATACATATCAAAAGCTCTGAGGATCAAGAAAACCTTGAGCTGCCTTGCCTAAATGATGGCTGGCAGTGGTGTACTACTGATTTCTTCACAATTGCATGTTTGAGGAAGCAAAAAGAAAATTAAGGAGAGAAAAAAATTAGAATTGTAGTGGTGAGTGGAGGAGATTTCAGGTTTTTTTACGAGACTGATTTTTCACAAACATCTATTACGTACCATGTTCATCTAGTGATTAAACTCCTTATCAGAATGTTGTCTATTTGTCCTAATGGACCAAATTCCACGATTATTAACAATATGCATTAATTAAGAGGAATTAACAGGTAAAACGTGAAAACAGCATTTGGCTGTTAAACTGTTATATTTCCATCCATATAAAAAGGCCATGGCAAAACAGACATGAGAAAACTAGACTTTCCTTTCATAATTCCAAGACAAAATCTGACTTGTAAATTAGCATGTTTACCAATGTAATCTTTTATGAACTAAAAAGAATGTATATATGATCACAATCAAATTTTTCTAATTTGAAAGAGATTCCCAAATTCTTGAGAATAACTTCAGATCTCTCAAAATCTAGTCTAACGCGAACTTCTAGTTTTATAAGAGGTAGAGAGAAACATAAAAAATTGGAAACCCTTTGTAATATGCAATAGTGTAATGGTGTAATGGTGTTGTAATCATGGCTCAAAGAAGTAGTAGGGGGCCCAGAGTAAAAGAGATAGATTATGATATCTCATGCCTAAGCTGTGAAGAAAAGCAGCCTAGGTGGTCTGAGCAGCTCTGCCAAAAACCCATGCAATAAAACTTAGGGAAATGCAACAAGCTCTCTAAATGCCATAGTATGAACGATGCCCTAATTCCTCTGTTGGATTAGTTGTTACAGTCATCACAGGGAAGTTCTGCTACAGCCCCCTACCCTAGCTTACTTTGAGAAGTGTCTGATTTTTATCTTTTCATCCCATTCACACATTTGCTCTCACACAATGATTACTTGGGCTTTCAGGGTAAAGTGAATTTTATCCTATAAGAAATAATGTATTGTATTTTACTGATGAAAAGACTCCATTCTGTTCACAGTTGATTCTTCTCTCCTTTTCTCTCTCCATTGTGTGCGTATATATTTAAATTACTCTTTAATTGATGTAGTTCTGGTGTCTTTCATTGAAAAAATTGCCTAAAGTTTAGTGAAAGAGAATGGATCCTGAGAACCTGTGGATGTAAAATGAGGCTCAGGCTGTGCGTACTAAAGCAACCTATTTTCATAAATGAAGAAACTATTAGCCTCTTTGTGAAATTAACAATGTGTATCTGATCTATAGGATTGTCATTAATTCTATTTCAACAAGAAAAAAGGCCATAAATTTGAACTATGAAATACTTCCCTAGCACTTGCAGTTTCTGAACTTTCAGACAATTTACTGGTATGTCAAATATATTTTAAATGCTGGCTTATCTGAAGCCAGTATCTTCTGGCTTTAGCATTCCTTATCAAAATAATTTTATACTTTAAAGACATATTTTTATTGTATGTGACCTTAACAGAAATTCCAAGGAGACGGTCCCCCACAATAACAGTAATAAAAAAGCAATTTATTATATATGTTAATATGAAGGAAATATAGATTGAAAATCAGGGACATTTTATGGTATTGGTGAAAGCTATTGATTAGGAGCAACTTAATAGTAGAATAAGGTTAATTTTCTATCTATCATGTTCTGAATGTATTCCATTACTAGTTGCTCTCTTTTCTCAGTTCAAATTTATAAGCTGTAGCATTATGATGGGTTCTGGAATCATGAATTCAAGATAAATCTTTTTAGCACATTATATGGAATATCTAATTCTTATAGTATGTGAGAAATGCTTCCTTTTTACTACTGAATAATCCATTATTGCCAAGGGATCATTCTGAGACACTTGCATTAATATATAGCTAAGACATTTCCTGGAGTGTGTAAGTAAAGCCTTTTCCTTACAGAATGAATTCTCTGTAGAGCAATACCATGAATAAGGTAAATTTCTGCTTTCTTTATTGTTACATTTTATTTAACCATATTTCAAACAAAATGAAACAAAACCTCCACAAAACCCCAAACCTGTGCAAAGACCTGTAGTTATTACTGTGTTGCCAAATTTCATTATAGATGCCACAGATCACAGAAATCTGAACTAGCATTATTGTGCATTTTCATGAAAGTCTTAGTTGACGGCATTGAGCATAAAAGTACAAAGTAGATAGGTGATACAAAACATGAGATTTTCAAGACACTTGAGAGGACAGAATGATCTTCATAAATAAGAGAAACAATCTGAAATAAAGACTGTGGAATGCAATATGGACAAAGCAAACAGATCCACTTCACTTGTAAGCGTCACACATACAAATATAAAATAAGGAAGATTTGTATATAAGGAATATTTCACTAACACTCAAATAGATTTTTTTTTTTAAATGAACACAAAGTGGTGATGCTCTTGTAGAAAGGAAATATATATTTTTGGGATATTTTTAACATCAGTTTCATACAAGATACAGAGATTTATTGTTGAGTCCTACCATGTGGTACTATGATAACAGTGGCAATAGAGTGTTTAGTTTTGACCAGCACACTACAGGTAGCATTAAGACAAACTACACAGAAGACAAAACATAGTAATAGCAATGATTAAAATTTTGTAGAAGTGACTTAGGCATAAAAATTGTAAGAACAAGGTTTTCTTAGTATGGAAAAAAGAAGACTGAAAAGGAGAATTCCCAATTAATCTGTCATGGAGATAAAGCAATACCAGGATAACATGACACCATTAAGTTCAATTTATATCTTAGCTACAACTCCATTACAGAACACTGTTTTTTGTTAATGGTTTCCTATAATTCTTTGTTTCCAGCTATGGATTTTTGTAATGGTTATATTATGCCTGCACATAAACTCATAGCATTTATTTCCTCTTTGAGCACACATTTAATGTCCACAATAAGGGCCAATTCAAACAAAAAAATTCCGTATGTTTTACCAAGCACCTAATTACAATAACATTTTGTCAGTTACTCATTCATGCACATTTGTTAATCTAACCATTTATCATGCTGAACATCGATGTTAGAAGGCTGAAAAACTGAAAATCAAGAAGACCCTGAGGATATTATCAGTGATTTTACAAATAATTTTTTTAAGCCTAAGCTAAACATGCAAGTTCACAAAATACCTCTAATCAAACAAACAAAACCAAAAATCAAACCTACATCTTCTCAGTAGTATTTGCATCTATTTTCAAATATTAAAAAAATCAAAATGCTTGGATAACTTAAGATAAGCCATGCTTTAAAGAATTTTGCTTAGTGCATATTATCTTTCAAGTATGTTATCATTCGTTCTTCATGATTCACTCTTCTACTAGTTACACCTGAAACAATCCCTCTCCTTTTATTAACTTGAAAATGTTCCAGAAAGATTTGTTATAATTGTTTCTCTTGAATAATTGAAACATTTAGTGACTTTTTTCTGCTAAGTCATATTTCTCACAGGATTTTTTTTCTCAAAATTTGATAACCTCAAGATTGCATGGAAAACATCCACTGTTACAAATTTTAGAGAATATTTCACTTCTCCATACCACAGAGTCACAAAATAATTGTGGTTGGAGGGGACTTCTGGAGATCATCTAGTCCAGCTTCACTATAAAGTAAGTACACCTAGAGCAGGTTCTGTAGGGTGGCCCTCAAAGTAAAGAAGCTTTTCCTCCAATTCAGATGGAACTTCCTGTGTTTCAATTTGTGCCTGTTGCCTTTTATCTTGCCACTGGACACCACTGAAAAAAGTCTGGCGTCATCCACTTGTAACTTGCCCTTAAGATATTTGTATGTATTGATAAAATGCCCTCTCAGTTGTTCTTCGCCAAGCTAAACAGGCCCAGCTCTCTTAGCCTTTCCTGCTAAGAGAGGTGTTCCAGTCCCCTAATCATTTCATACCACTCCACTGGACCCTTTCCAGTAGTTCCTTGTCTTTCTCCAACTGGTGAACCCAAAACTGAGCAGTACTCCAGATGCTGCCTCCCCAGGGCAGAGCATGCAGGGAGGATAACCTTTCTCAGCCTGCTGGATACCCTTCCTAATGCACCCCAGCAGACAATTGGTCTTCTTGGCCACAAGGGCGCACTGCTGGCTCATGAAACTTGTTGCCACTCAGACCCCCTTGGCAATTCTCTGCAGAGCTGCTTTCCAG
>VZTT01013923.1:9799-23051 GCA_013400855.1 Buphagus erythrorhynchus | reverse complement strand
TTATTTGAGATATATTCATAGAATAATTGATAAAGGATAAAAGCCCAAACAAAACCCAGTTTTGGTCCTAGGGCAGAACAATAGAAACTATGGACATGTCAGTTTTAACTATCTGAGATGTGGATACATATAAAATTAATTATTACTAGATTATCTGTGCCTCATCCTGAAATAGCAGTCCAATCACATATCTGATAATCAGGCTGATAAAAAGTCAAACATACATAATTGATGCAGATTAGTGGCACAGTGCCAAAAATGTGCAAGTGTGAACCTGGTTTGCAAAAATAAAAAAAGTCCCCTGTAATTCTGCAGAAAAGTGGGCTCACTTAAGTGGATCTTAAACCAACAGGTTATTTCATGTAGAGGCATGCCATGGCTCTAGGATGACATGTGTTTGCAAAGGGCAAATACAGATGTCATGCAGACATATGCTCGTGCTGTAAAAGAGAAGCCTGTTTTGCTCTCTTGAGGAATCACAAGGCAGAAGGCAGAATTCACACAGCTTTCCAACCAATCCAGCCACTCGGATGAGAGACTGTCTCATGTACATACAGCAGATTATAGAGAGACCTTCAGTAACTCTGACTCTTCAGGTTTGGTCATATTTCATCATTTACAGAGAGATTTTAGGAACAATATCTATACGGCTCAAAAATTACCCAGCAATTATTTATTAGTTTACAGAAAGCATGAATAGCTGGGACTGCCATACAACACTGTTGCTCACAATTTTCTTTCAATTCCCTATTTTCTGTTCTTCAATTACTAGCAATTACCACCTCAATAATTACACTTTGCCTAATTACTTTTCTCATCTTACGTGGCTATTGCTCGGGTCTTGCAGCTCAAAAATAATCTTCTCAAAGCTCTAAGTCCCCAGTGTAATGCAGAAAACTGGACTTGAGGTCACAGAGAGCTGAATCCGATTCCTTGGGCTGAGTTACATCTCCAGCCTGGGTCATTCTTTGAGTAAGTTGTGTCTGAGATCCTCTTTCTTCTGTCAAGTCTATACTGTCCCCTGATCCTTTGCACAGTTCTTAAAACCTGCATTTGCCTTTTCTGCTTGTACACAGCAGTGTAGCATGATTTAATTACTGTATATGAAATCCATTTGTCATGCTGATGTAAAAGGTTATTTAAAATGGTGCACACCTTTGCTTGCAAATCTGACATCAAATGATTGTAAAAATAATTAAGTAATTAATTCTCCCAGCTGACAAGTCTGTGTCTAAATTGAGCATAAATGAAATACTGAAAAGAAAAACAGGAAATCCATCCTGCATATTGTGGTATGAAGGCTGGTGTCTGAACTTAGATACAAATCTAGGCTCTAAACATTTTATTTAGCACAGAAGTATTTACCTAGTATCCTGCAGCTAAAGTGATCAGTTGCTGAGTGGCAGAGGCAGGCTGTGTTAATGCAGAAATCAACCACAATCTATGACAAACAGCATATACTTAATAAGCAAAGGTTGTGTGGTTTCTGCATCATGCTGTTCATAAATGGTCAGGTGCTCAGAATGCAAAACTTCAAATCATAGCTTCAGGAAAGGCATCCTACAGTGTAACTCCTCACAACATGCTGAGGACACAATAACTGAAAATACACATTAGTCAAGATTCAGTGGGCAGTCAAGAATTTATTATTTTCGCAATTATCATTGAGCCTTGGCACTCAAATATTTTAGTGTCAATGTGGTCAAAATTCTGTGAAGAAAAACCAAGAGCATAGCATATGGCATGCTTTTCTTGTGTAATGTTCATTTTATTACAGAGGCCTAAAATTTGTTGATTATAGTGCTCCTGTAAAACTTACGTAGTTATTACAAGCCAATTCAATAACAGCTTTTTTAGCACCAGTTTGTATAACTTATGAATACATGAATACATGTACCATGCTATCATCTGGAATTTAAATTCACACTTAAAAATAACACCAAAATAAACAACCACATGAAGCAAGTAAGAGTAATTCTAAAGTCAGAAAACTGAAAAGATTAATATGAAATCATCACAGACTGAGCACAGGAGATTGCCCTAGTGACAGAGTTACCCATTTCTGTGATCAAACTTTTCATTACACTTTGCAAAGAAGCAGCTTAAGAAATCTGCACCTGAGGCTTAATTTCTTTGTTGTTCTATGCACAACATAGTATTTCTGCATGCACTATAATCAAGTGCAGGAAACTACTTCCAATTAGAGGTATTAAAATTCATGGTTTTTTTCCTCTAGTCATTATTATTAAAAAGATGCCTTGCACATTCATATCCATGGAGGAAGGTGACCAAAAAAATTACATTTAATTGAGAAATGGNCCCATATCTGCCTCTGTGTACCTTTCCAGGGTCCAAATAGGAAATGTTGGGAGCAAGTTACTTGAATAGGCAGGAGCTTTAGAAGTAATTAATGATTTCTTATAAATAAATAAAAATAAAAACACACACACAATTTCAAAATTCTTTATTAAGAAAAATGGCAGAAAAAGGCGATTTAACTACAGACAGTCCTTTTGTTTGTTTTCCAGGTAGCACTGTGACTGAAAGCCTCATGCAAGATTGCATTTCCATTTTCAGCTCAAAAATTCAAGAATTCCCAGACTTCTGCAGCATCTTCTGAAGCTTACAAAGAAGCCTGAACAGTTACAGACTGTCTTGGATTGCTAAACTGTCTTGTATTTAGTGACATTTTAGCAACATATTACAGGTGCAGAGGCTTTGGCCAGTTCAAAGAAATACTTTTTCCAGAAAAATACCTAACATACAATACCCTTGGAAGGAGATGTAATAATTAGATGATACCAGACCATCCCTTTACTTTTGTATACAAGAATCTGTTACCAGATAACACGTCTTCATATTTAATTCCTAATAAAAAACAACTATAAAGATCACGAAATGTTTTTATTCTTAAATAGCAAAGCTATTTTAAAACTGGTTGTAATTACTCATTATGTATTGCTTAACAGTTTAAATAGCAGTGATTTGAAAGAACATTTCCATGGTTGTTCTTTCAAAAATGAAAGTCTATTTTCTGACCTGCTGTCATTTAAAATGAATATGAAAATACATATGTCACTATAAACCTGCACTAATATTAATTTGGAAATTCCAAGTCAAAATTATTTTAAAGGCACTCTGCTAACAAAACCAAAGGTATGTTCTGAAGAAGTCTGTCATGCAGCAGGTTACAGCCCAGTGCACTGTAGGCTCTTTCTTTGTTTTTAACTTCTGAACACCAAGTTCCAAACTGCACAATTCTCCTGCAAGTGCTTTCTCAAAATGAATGAAGTCACAAGTGTCCTGAAAAGGAGGCCAGGACTGCTAACAGCAATTACAACTAAGAACGTCATGAATAAATAGTAGGATTTACTGTGCTAAGGCATAGGTATGAAGAAGTGTTAGGTGAAAAAAAAGGAAGTGAGAGGCAATAAAAGAACATGGCTAAGGCTTTGACAGGCAAAAGGAACTGAAGTAAATGAATCCTACTGGAAACAGATAAGCAGCAGAAACTATGATCATTTCCCTGCAGTCACTTGGTAACATCCAATATTATTCCACTATCAGAAAAGACCTTTAAAAGACATTGGCAAAACCCCTCCTGCTTGCAAAGGCTCACAAGCTACCAGTGCTCTAGTACAGACAGCCCTAATCCCACTGACAACAGCAAGTGAACCGAGTGAACTGCAGAGTGAAAAATCACTTTCTAGGATTTTTCTTTTAAGTGCTGAAAGTGAAGCACCTTTATACACAGAACTGCTTTGAAAGGAAAAAAAAATCATGAACTGCTATGCTATTTATCTGATGTCAGCTTTAGATCTCTTCTTATTCTGGTCTTAACACTACAAGTCTTGCTGCAAAATCTATAGAAATCCTGCAAGGGTGGTGTTTTCAGAATAGTCTGCTCATGTCTGATTTATTTTTGTTTTAAAAATCAGTTTGGTGGTCTAATCTCTCATCACTTACATAGGAATCCCTGAAGACTAGTGGGATGTCATTTGCAGGCTTTTATATCAGCTATTGCACTTCCCTGATTCATAAAGATGTCACTCACTTTATCTGATACCACAGATTCAAATGACACCTTGCCCAGAGCATCCCATGGTACTTGCACACGGTGTGAAAGATCCTGCTTTTTGTCTCAGACCTTTCCTCTACTATAAAATCCCTTACTTATGCATTTGAAGCTGTCTGTTGTGCGCCCAAGTGCCACGGCCCCTCATTTTTCCCAGAAATCCTCCTGTGCCCATCACTTTATCAGAGCCCTCTCGCACCCTGAAGCTGAGCCTCAGAAGGGAGGGAGAGGCCAAGAGGCCAGGAAGGAGATGTTCCCCCTTCAAGGCTGGCAACACCCTGTGCTGAAGGTGTTTCTGCTCAGACCCTTCCATCCTCCACTCTGGCCTCTTCCACCATCTGCTGCAAAGTTCAGGGGAGCAGCACTGGGGATCCTGATGAGACCTCCCTGCCCAGCCGCTCTCCCTGGTGGTGGCCTGGTTTCTGAATATATATAATTCAAGTTTATCAGGAGACCTACAGTAGCATACATGGGTTATTCTTTTTTTCTTTCCTCAGTCTTGGATACTACAGTTGGTCATGGCTAGAGACTGAGACAACACCCCCTTTGGTTTGTCCCTTTATGTCACTTTTTTCTTACCAGAATTACTGTAGGTACATATTTATCTATGAGTTTCATAAAAATATTTTAATCTAAAATACTTATTACTTAGCATAATCTCATACAATGAGAATATTGCCCTGGCATTTTAACTGTGAGATGACCAGCTATGGAGTGACAGAGCCTGTGCCTCACGCTGGGCAAACCAGCAACGAAGTAGGAGTTACCAAAGATGTCTCCATGGTGAGTGATAGACCATCTGGTGTTTCTTCCACCCTCACAAAGCTCCTCACCTGTCAAAAACATAAAATGTTATAATAGTAATTCTATACCAGTTGAGTTTTGAGGTAACAAAACCTCCTGATGGACTTGTCTTGAAGAGAATTCCTTGTATCAAAGGAGACTAAAAACAGCATGTAAAGACAGGACACCCAAAACTGCCTGATCTGAGAGAAGGTTACCCCAAAATAGGAAATTGATAATGACAGTGTTTGCTTACAATAGGGATCCTGTTGGACTTCGCAGCAACCAGGGATTGCCAACAGGCTTTTGAGAAAAGTCAGCTTGAGAAGTACAAAACATGGAAGGAAACTTGCAACTGTGGGGTCACATGTGGGAGTGGAAGGCACTCAGCACAGCAGTTTGATCCCTGGCTCAGATGCTGCCAGGAGTCACCTCACTGTCATTGTATTCTGTATTCTCCCAGAATGGGATGCTAGAGCAGAAGAACCCACAGCCTGGAGCCCATGGAGCTCCTTCTTGCCAGCACATGGACTAGCAGGCAGCAGAGACTGGCACTGGTACATATAAAGACACGAGAACCCCCTCTCCAGCAGGAGAATATGCATGGCCACAACAGAGGGGGGCACTTGTCACCCCCTGTCCTGTAAGAGAGGGGTGTGCACACCTAAGTGTGCTCCTGTGGGACTAGAAATGGTGGGGATTAGGGAGTTTAGCAATCTATAGGTGCTTTTTAACATCCTGCAAGTGTTTTGTACTCTGATTTGTCTGTCAGCCTGTTGATATTGATCCAGAAGGTGAAGTTCACAGTGTCAGCTAATTATGTGTCATTAATAAATCAGTAAACCACTTAAATCCTGATCTGAGTTAAACCACTTCAGTGAAACAAGTCTTGCCTGCTATAGTCCCTGGTGTTAAAAAAGTCATATGCTATTAAAAACACAATGAGCAATTAGCTTGAGTACCTCTGAATTGCACTCAAGTTACAATAGGTCTTTAACTCAGATGATTGACTATTTCATTTCCTAGCAGAAATGTAGTTAGAAGTTAACATGCTTCTTCTTGATGCTCTTATTATCTCAAAGACAGTTGCTGGCTACAGTCCTGTGCATTCCTGTGCCATTTCTCTCTTTATGTTGTCACCCTAATATGAGCTTGTATTACAGAAAGGAGATTTCTTATTTTCAAATTATGTTTCAGTAGGTAGTCTCTTTCCACATGCATAGGTGCAATTTGCAGCCCAGATGTTGAACCTCAGAAAATACCTCCCAGACGAACAGTCTCTAATCTCTCACAGTTGTCATGCTATAACTAAAGAAATTTAAAATAACTGATAAGCTGAGAGAGTGCAGAAAGAGCAGAATTAAATAAAAGTTTCCTGTTCAACAAAAGCATTGAAAAGTAAAACATAGCTAAAACTTTTGGGTCCTCAAGTATGAGCTGAAAAACAAGAGGCTTCAACGATTAGTTCCAGAGAAACAACACATCCCTTAGAATTTTACTGAAAATATTAATAATGAAACATGGCAAATAAATTTAAAACATATAATTCAAATGTCCCATGAAAGAAGTACACATATAATTGTTATGAATTTAACAGAAAGAAAATAATAAAGCTACTGGTCACCTAAAGTTTTCAACCTAAAAAGAAGTTCTAGCAAGGGGCCAGCCCACCAAGGACATCCTCACATCTGCAGATCAGGACCTCAGGAGGAACAAGCTCAGTTTCAGAGGAAGATCCCTGTTTGGAAGACCTCCTTTTTCTTATGGAAGGACTGCTTTGATGTAGATAGGCAAGGGCACATCCCTAACTTGCCACCCTGCTTCTTGGGAGGTTAGATCCATTGCATTCATTTTGTTACCCTGCAGTTACTTAAACCAGCAGGATCTTGTTTTGTGGTTAGTGGTGGCTGTTGAGGTGAAAATTAGTGGTTTCTCAAAACACTTGCCTATGGCCATATCCTTTGAATTGTTTGACACCACTTGTTGGCCTGAAAGCATAAAGTCTCGCATTCTTCATGCAAAGTTGCTACTCACTCTTTAGATTAGAAGCAATCTTTTCAGTGAGATGTAGATGTTATTAAGTATAATGGTTTATGATTAGGGCTCTCACAATGCCAAAAAATCCACAAATCCACAAACAGAAGTTAATAACCAACAAGAGAAACGTGAAGTTATAATTTATATTGGAAAACAGAGCTCCAATAAAGCACTATAAAACTTACTTATAGGAATATATATAAAAACCTAATTACATGATCAATATGCTTTATGATGAAGAAGAATAAAAGCTACACATCTTCAAACTAATTTTTAAGATGTCCCTGATAGATTCAGAGTCCTATTATGTGGCCTTCTTTGGCTTAAACTACATCAGCAGCACTTCCAAAGGTGCAAATGAATAGTGGCATTTGTAAAATAAATGATCTGGCCCATTATATTAGCTACAGAACTGGATATGATTTAACTATATTTACAAAAAAAAAAAAAAAAAGGTTAAACCCAAGACTACACTGGGCAGGAATAGAAGTATTAAGTTTATTAAGTTAACGATGCCTGATAACTGGCAAGACCAAATGGGTACTGTTCCAATTGTTCCAATTAATTACAGTTCCCCCAGTTCCCACATGATTCAAAGGTGCCTTGACAGCAGCAAACATCATCAACTGTTTGTTTGGGCTGTGAAAGCATCTGGAACCAGGGACAATCAAATCCACAGTACAAGCATTACGAGAGTTATCTGTTAGCTTTGTAGTCTTTCTGGCTTTTGCCTCCAAGTCTGAGCTAGAAGATTCTTAATCTAGGAATTAAAGATGCTAGCAACAACCAGTGGGAATCTCCAGTACTGCATCAAACCAGTTATCTATTCTGTGGCAATGTCTCCACTCTGGCAAAATATCACATATACTTATTTGACCTGGTTTGCACAGAAAAAGAAATAGAAATGACATCACTAAAACAAACAAAAAAGCCCAAAACTAAACCCAAACCCACAAAAAATGCAAACACATTAAAAACAAAACAAAACAAAAGCAAACAAGACAACAACAAAGAAACCCAGAGCCCTTCACTATATAAGAACAATTAAAATTCATATTCTGTTCTAGAATCACAGAATGTGGAGCTGTGGCTGAAGTACCCTTTATTATTGATTTCCAATAGATTTTCTCTTAAACACTTCTGTTTTGCTCTGTGAAAGTGAAGTAATTACTGTTTAACAGTATTATTGTTTCACTGTAATTGCAAATACTGAACAACCCATCACAGCTAAGGCAACCAGTGATTACAAGAACCTGCAGCTCCCACAGATTTGGCTAATGACACAATCTAGTACAGCTACAACATAATTAGAGGATTCTGCCCATTACTAGAAGGCTGAGACTTAAGATGTCTTTAAGAAGGCAATTAGGACATCAAAAATGCACTGTATAGTAAGAAACGGACTTAATTAACCTGTCTGGATACCATGTTTGCTCAATGTCTTTTTAAACATTTGTCTTGTTCATCGACCATTTAAAAATAATCTATCTGGGATGGCTTCACTTTCAACCTGGGATTTCCTTCATGAGGAAATGGCCTCAAGTTGCACCAGGAGAGGTCTAGGTTGCATATTAGGAAAAAATTCTACATGGAAAGGGTTGTCAAACACTGGAACAGGCTTCCCAGAGCAGTGGTTGAGTCATCATCCCTGGAGGTATTTCAAAGACTTGCAGATGTGGCACATAGGACATGGTTAAGTGGTGGGCTTGGCAGTGTTAGGTTAATAGCTGGGCTCAGTGATCTTTTCCAACCTGAATGATTCTATGTATTTTGAAATAAAAGCAAAAGCTGAACAAAAATTAGAAGCACAACTTTTTCAGTTGTTGTTCAGTAGTTTAATTCCCACTGAGATAATACTGCCACATAAAATTACTTTCTCATGTGCCAGATCAGTCATATCTAAGTGTCAAAGGGGACTGACACAGAAAAAAAACCCTTCTCTCACAGATGGTCACAAAATCATATGTCAAAGAACCCTGACCTTGTGATTTTCATTTGCTTGGCCAATATCTTTTGAGAGGACTGGAGTGAAATTTGCCATTACACTGACCAATACCTTTTGAGAGGATTGGAGTGTCTCTGAAGCTTAATCTTTTTGTGTACATCTGCAATTGGTGAAGTGACATGTCCTCCATATTCTCCTTTTATTAGAGATTATTTTTAAGATAAAAGAAAAAACCTTCACTTAGCTTGCCATAGTTTTCCATACAAGTTCCACAGATGTCACCATTTGCCACCTTGTGGTCCACAGTTCATTGGAATAATGCCCCATTCTTTTTCTCGTAAGTGTGAAGCTAAAGACTGAAAAGGTACAGAGCACTAGGAAGAAAAAAATCAAGTACAAAGACCATCATAACTGGCATTTGATCAGCCAGAACCAGGGCACAGGTTGCAGAAAGTTGGCCAGATACTTCAGCTGAATCAATTCTTTCAATATATGAATTACAGAGATTAGAGATTCTCATGTAGGGAATTCAGGTTTACCTACCCCTTCCTGCTAAGAGAGAATACAGTTCATTGACTTAAACACTCTCAGGTATTTCTCTCAGCTTATCCACCACATAAAGGTGATAGAATCACTTGTCTTTAGAAGCATATAAATTAAAAATTTTTACTTAATTCCCACACTGTTCTTAATTTCTTAATTTCTTAATTTTATCATCTGTCTATAAAGGGAGATGTTGATAAACTATTTGGTTTTTTTATTATATTCAGATACATATCTAACCCAATAATTTCCTTCAAGAAAAACAGTGAACACAGTTTTCTGAGAGTTCATACATAAATATATAAAAAGCTTCATCTTGTCTTAGAAATCTTTATTTATCCAGAACTATTCTTACATGGTAAGGGAGATGTGAATGAAAGGGTGGAGCTCAGAATTATTGAGCAGGCAAGAGTTTCTGTGAGACTATGTTCCATTTTATAAACATTGCATGTATTTGCTTTTGTGCTATTTTTAATAGCTAAGGATGTTATTCCCAGAACCCTTCATATTATCATTATTTGGTCAGTATTTGTCATGGAAGTTAGCTTTGAAAAGGGATTTAAAAAGGAAATAATGAAAGGTTTTAAGCCAGTTGGGAAGCAAGGTCACCTTCTAGAAGCACAGATAAAAGCAGTAAAGCCAGGATCACTGCAAAGGAAAGATCTTCACTATCACCTCAGATTAAAAAAAAAAACAAAAAAACAACAGATAGGTCCATGAAAGGCTTTGAAGCTGAGTCTCATGACTGCATGTGAGAGCAAAGAGCAAGAAACAGAAAGAGGTGAGGGAGTAGAGAAGAAGAATTTCAGAACAGGATGTACCAGAGGAAAGCAAGGATAGGCAGGGAAGGGCAAGTGGCCTGGGGAACAGGCTACAGCAATGCAGGTTGCTTTGGTGTCATCCATGTGGACCAAGTAAATCACGTCTGGTTCTAGTGGACCAATCCTGCACCAACTCAGTGTGAAGCAATCCATCACCTTCCTACAAAAGGCTCCTTGTCAATAGAAAACTTCTAATTCCATTACATATGACTTTTTAAATCAGTAGAATCTCATCAGTGGTATTACACTATTTCCTAGTGCAACCTAAAGTGAAACAAGCATCCTTCTGCAAGTTTAAGTGTCACATTTTAAAGTCATGTGTCCTAGAAATCACAGCCCAAGTGCATTGCCCTGCCTAGGTCAGACCTATCAGTGCAGTCGTGGTCTGAAGGGGGTATCTCTAGTAGGGTATAGTACAAGAGGAAAAGAGAGTAATGGGGAAAACCAGAGGTATACACCAGCTCCCAGAGGAGGAACATTGCATATGCCAGGGTTTGTCATCTTGGAAGAGATTATAAGGAATATAACTGATATCTATAAAATCCACTAGCACAGTATATCACAGTACAACTAGATTGGAAGAGACCTCCAAGATCATCAAGTCCAACACATACCCTAACACCTCAACTAAACCATACCACCATGTGCCACATCCAGTCTTTTTTTTAAATACAACCAGGGATGGTGACTCCACCACCTCCCCAGGCAAAGCATTCCAATACTTTATTATTCTTTCCCTAAAAGTCTTCTTCCTAATATCCAACCTAGATCTCCCCTGGTGCAGCTTGAGACTATCCTCAGTAGCTGAGTATGGATCAATTGGTCACTTCTTATAAGGGAAGAATCATTTGAAGCTGGGATAAGCCATGTTCAAAATGGAAAAAGTTCCTTTTTTGAAACTGCTGTGGAGTAAACGGTACAAGTATCATGAGAAGAAATCCACTGTCTTACTGAACAGGCAGAAAATATGCCATCAGTTGCATGTGTATTAGGCATTCCCACATAGATTTAGCCTGACCTGATGGTGGCTGCTTCTGCAGGCTGCAGGAAATTGGGCTGCAATATTATAAAAGAAGAGGCATCTGTTCTCTGCATTTCACTAAAAATGTAGCATTGTTTCCTTAAGAATAGGAGTATCATAACTCTCAAAATATTTTGCAATTCACAATTCAACTTTTATGCACAGCATTTGGCTGTTGCTAAACAATTTGCGTTGAAAGGTTTTAATTTTACTGCATCTTCATTTTTTAAATATGAAGGTGATGTATCATCCTAATTGCAGACACAGTTATACCCACACGAATCCCAGAACTGGTGCAATCCTTCCTTGTATTTCTAAAGTATTTAATTACTGTAGTGATAGACATATTCAAGCCCTGACTAATGTTGGCATTTAATGTTTTTGTTTATATCAGATGTAAGATGGTGGGTGATTCAGGATAAAATTATTTTTTTCTGTAAATGGATGGAATTTATTGTTGTAGTTGTGCTACTGTCACCTGAACATCCTTTTGCTTCCAAACTCCTCTTTGCATATTTTCTATAGGAAATATCTTATAAATCCTGAGGACATCTTGCACCCGCATGAGGCTGTATAGCCTTGTTACCTAAAATACACTGATACAAACAGAATGAGACAGCACAGCAGACAAACTGCACAGCTTATCATGCACTGAATGCAGGTAACATAAAGCCCAGTATCCGAGCTAGTCAAAAACAAACAAACACATTCCAGAGGGCCTGTTGTGGTTTAGGAATGGTACTCTCCATTTTAGCACTACTGCAAAAAATTAACCCTGTCCTGGTTGAAACCAGGCCAGGGCATAAAAGTAGGGTAGATATGAAGGCTACATTTCTTTGTCATACTCTTTCACTGTCCATTAAGGAGGCTAGCAGGTAAGAAGAGACCCGAAGTCTGTAATTTTTATTTGAGAAAGCTTCATCCCAGTGATGTCAAGGCAGGCTTTGTAATGGTCTTTAGAGACACGAATTTCATGCATCCTATACATAAACTCTGAGTAATCTAAGTAGAAATGAACAGTCTGCACCCAGTGTTTCATCCAGGAAATCTCTCAAACCTAGTGCACCGTCATATAAATTCTCTACAGGAGATAGAAGGATAGAATCTGATTCTACAGGGCAGGATCCTGTGGTCTGCTCCTCACTGCACCTTCCCTTGTCTCCAACCAACCTCCTATTCTAAACATCCTCCAACTCTCTCAAGTTGTCAGGTCTCTCAATGGCGATAGCCCAGGTTATATCTTGAGCTATTGCCTGAAGCAAGGCCCTACAGTAAAGAAATCTGTGAGCAAAACATGGTTATCTGCATCACCGTACCCTAACACACATGGCTGCTTCCCAATGGTTCCCTCCTCCCTACCCCACCTCTGCCTCCAGAGCCTCATTCCGACCTTCCAGCCGCCTCCCAAGCCCCTTTTCTCACCAGGCTTTGTTTTCATTCTGACTCCCTCTGCCCATCCTGTCCCCATTCTCTCGCCGTTTTAACCTCTCCTCTTAATTCTTTACTGTGAGGGTGGTGAGGCACTGGCGTTTCCCAGAGAAGCTGTAGATGCCCCATCCTTGGAAGTGTTCCAGGCCAGGCTGGATGGGGTTTTGAACAACCTGGTTTAGTGCAGTGTCCCTGCCCATGGCAGAAGGGTTGGTACAAAATGATTTCAAGATCCCCTCCAACCCAAACCACTCTGTGATTCTATGATTCTGCTCCAGTCGCTACTCCAAAAATGCCTTGCTCACTTCTCTTTCCCACTCCCGGTTTTACCAGATTTTTGACTGCTGCATCTTTTATTGCAGACTCTTGTGGCGATGCCCTTTCCCCGCTCCTTTTTTACCCGCTCTGAACCCCACCGACACCCTCCTGCTCCTCATTGCGCGCCCCTACAGGCGCGGGCAGCCGCAGCCCTGTGCCGCCCGCCCGGCCGCACCTCCAGGCCGCCCTCGCAGCCCCCTATGCCACCCTCCCGGCCGCACCTCCAGGCTGCCCTCGCAGCCCCCTGTGCCGCCCTCCGGGCCGCCCTCGCAGCCCCCAGT